>WSYQ01000249.1:0-44865 GCA_011426435.1 Lysiphlebus fabarum | reverse complement strand
TGAAAAAGAAGAAATAAAAAATGATCAAAAAATTAACAATCGTCGTGAGAAAAAAAAAAAAAAAAAAAAAAAAAAAAAAAAAAAAAAAAAAACAATATATATATTAATAACATTTAATTATAATATAATTAATATTAAATAAATAATAATCTCAAAATGATAACAAGACGAAGAAAATAAGTGAAGAAACTGTTTTTAGAAAATGAAAAATTTGTATATTCAAAATTGTCAAAAAGAATCATCTTTAATTAAAAAAATGAGAAAAAAAGAAAATTTAAAAACTTTTTTTTTTTTTTGTTTATTGTCTTGTTGTGTTCTTGTTTAAAACTCGACAATGAACATTACAAAAATATTAATTTTTAAAAACATTACTTTTCAATTTTCTTCGTTGCTTCACAACTTGACATCGTATCTCAAAAATAAAACAAAAATCCATAAAGCAAAAAATAATTTTGAATTTAAAAAAAAACAATAATAAAACGTCAAATGTGTGCCTAGCGGTTAATAGTGGAACATAAAAATTTTCATTAAAGGATATGACTGCATACAAACAGAAAGTCATCGATGGTCCAAAAGTGGAAGCAACACCAAATGCAATTAAAAACGAGAGTGAGGAAGATGCTGAAGAATATGACGTCGAAGAAAATGATGATTAAATTGCAACATTTATAAATAACGACAAATTGAACATCTCTAAAAATTTATAATAATTTTTATAATTTGTTTAATTCCAATAAAAGCATGTCAAATAAAAAAAATTTTTAAAAATGAATAAAATATTGTTAAATTCAAATAATATAGATTTAAAAAAAAATTAGTAATAATAATAAAACACATTGTATGTACATACAAAATTAGCATAAAAAAAAAAAGGGTACTTACAAAAAAATTTAATATTAAAAATTTGAGTCAAAATAATAATGATCATCATCCATCTTCTTAACTCTTACAAAACTTTTTTTTGTATTTCATTTCCACGGACAAACTTAAATATTCTTTATTTTATTAATTTTTGTATTTTTTTTTTTTCTCCCAAGCATGTATGTCCTCTCTCTATATATCTTCATTCTTTTTAATTCTACCATCAATATTTTTTTTTCATTACTATGTTAATTAATAAAAAATTAATAAAAACAACAAACGTTGATGAAGATATAATAAAATAAGTAAATAAATAAATAATATGAATGAAAAATAAAATAAATAATTTCGATTATAGATGATGGTAAAAATAAAATTGTGTGTGCATATGTGAGAAGATTATTAAGTTGTAAAAGACGAAGAAAAATAAATAAAAGAAGAAAAACGTTAAATAATGAGTGACAGCTTAATTGTATGAGTGAAAATTTGTATTTTAACATAATGATGGTAAAAATTAAAAAAAAATGGAAAAAAAAAATGAGTAATTAATTGAAGTTAAATTTAAAAAATTACAATATTATGTCGGAAAATGTAAAACATCGAGAAGAAAATAAATAAATCTTATTGATTTAGAAAAAAAAAAAAAAAAAACAAAAATTTGGCATTTTTTTTTTTTTTTTTTTTATAACATTTTCTTTTAATTATGTTTATTATTATTATTACTAATTTTTTTTTTTTTTCTAGTTTTTTTTAGATAACTTTTGAAGAATTTGCGTGGGCTAAAGCTCAAAAAAAAAAAAAAAAAGTGCGTGTGACTTTAGTTTAGTTTAGTTTTACTTTAATCCATAAATATTGTGTTTGTTGCAATTTTGAGCTATTTAATGGTCAACCAGTTGTAATTTTGCAAATAAATGCAATCATTGTGAATTTAAAAAACACGCACGTGTGGCTTACATTTTTATTAATTATATATATTTTTTTTTAAACTATCACATCTGTTTTTTTTTTCTGTAATATATGTTAAAGTCTTAACATGTAAAAAAAAAACAAAACAATTTAGATAAGTGACGTTTCATTGCTTGTCATCAGAATTCACAAATATCAAGTAATAAATTTATCAAGCTTTAGTAAAATAAATTTTATAACAATTAAAGTTTAAAAATTTTTAAATTATTTAAAATTGCACAAAATCCTGCCAAGAGTAATAAACCATTTTGCCAGGTAATACACTGTAATCTAATAAGTTATTATTTGTCATTGCTTATAAATGTTGACATTCCTAAACTTCTAGTTGTGTACAGATATCTCTTCCAATTATGATGAATAATAAAAATACAAAAGTAAAAAAAATAATGAGTAACGTATATTTAAAATAATGAATGTCAAGATGAAATAAATTATTATATAAAAATAAAAATAAAAAAAAAAAAAAAACAATTATCATGGAACAAAGAAATAAAGCGTCTTATATTATTTATAAATAACAAAAAACTTGTGTAAAAAACCTATGCACTAGTTTAATTTTGACACAATTCCTTTCCTAATAGCTCCACTTTTTTAAAATAATTTCTTATAGGGATTAATAAATAAACGTTTTTTTCGAAAAAAAAAAACAAAAATAATTGTTACATTATCAATAATTTATTAAATTTTTTCAAGAATTGTACACCAATTACCCTGATCATAAAAAATTTTTTCAACTTTTGAATTTGGTAAATTTTGACATAATTCAATAAATTCATTTTCTTCAAATACATGATAATAACGAAGATATTCACCACCACCTTTTCGTTTCCATGGTACAAGTATATCACTGTGTTTAAAATTTGTACGATTTTCATGAACATTAAGAGTTAAATTATCAAAAACTTTTTTAACATCTGTTAAATAACTGTCATTTTTTTTTTTTTGATTAAAACGAAGATATGTTGAATCCTTGGAATCACGACGCTGTTCTTTAGCCCAAACGTAAATCAAACATTTTCCTCCGGGCCTTAAAACTCGAAGAATTTCAATAAATGCATTGCGTCGACGATCAGGTGTTGAGAGATGATGAATAACTGCTATACAAATTGCAGCATCAAGAGAGTTTGACTTGAATAAAAGTTGAAGACAATTTGATAAAATAACTTCTCGTGAACGTTTTTTGCATATGTCGAGAAGACCAGAGCTCCGATCACATCCAATCTTTAATATTAATAATAATAATAATAATAATTTTAAATTGCTTAATTTTTATTGTTTGTTTATTAAAATAATTAAATTACCATAAAAATTTCTGGTTTTTCAATTAGATATTTTCCGTTACCACAGCCAACGTCTAAAACAATACCACCAGGTTTAATATTTTCTAAAAAAGATGCAACATTTGGCCATTTTTGGTGTCTCGTTTCGGAAAAATGTTCGGCTATTTCATCGTAGACCTAGCACACAATTATAAGTTATTATAATATACACAAATATAAATAATTTATTATTTGCATTTTTAAATATAAAATTACCTCGTGGACATAGGAATTTTCAAGTCCATGAGCAACAGAATTATTAATTTCTTTGTTAATATAATTTTTTGAATCACAATATTCATGATAATTGCACTGACAAATACCTCTTCTGACTTTTCTAAATGTTAAAGATATTCTTGTGCCTCTTTCTTTGGTAGTTGGACCATCATAATCATTAATGACATCATTGTGCCGTGGCGAAATACCGTGGGTCCAAGCATATCGAGACTCACCAGACATTATCAGCATTGATCGAGCTGGTAAAGCCAAGGAAACTTTTTTATTGTCTTTTCTAAAATCCATGACATAAGTTGCTCCCAATGAAAGGGATAATATTGGATTTTCAAAAACACTATGTGTATCAATATGAGGTGGTATGCCTTTAAATAAGATAGAGTTAATCAAGTGCTTGCAATAAATATTATTATATAAATAAAAAAAAAAACAAATATCATTTCATTAATTTTTTTTAGTTTAATACCTTGACCTGATTCGTAATGATTCACAGTCAATTGATCATAAACTAAATCTCCACAATGATTTCGTATGAATATTCCTGATAAAAAGTTTAATTCTTCAGGTATTGGAGCAATAGGTTTATCAACATCAACTCGATTTGTATCGTAACAAAATTCATAACCAAAATGTTGAACTTTTCTATGTTTTAATTGTCCAGAATATTCTTCATTATTCCAATTTAATATGTCAAGTATTTTTGACTCTTCATCGGGTGTTACAAAATCCAAAACTAAGCTCAATCCTGGCGGAGGGTCAAAGCTTTCTGTCTCAGTTTTTAATTCTGGAACTTCATATTTGAAAAATTGTTTTAATTAGTATTATTTAATTGAGAAAATTCAATAATAAATTGCTTACTTGATTTTGCAAAAACTAAATAAAAAGTTCCATTATATAAATCATTGTTTTTTCCATGTATATTGTTGTATACAATTGAAGCGGTTTGTTCGTTATCAAATTTAACAAATGAATACGATTTACCAGGTGGCATTATTATAAGAAATTTATTTGTTATTTTTTCTAATATTTTAATAAGTATTTCTCGTTTTAATCCGGTAACTAAACCTCCATTACATATTACCAAATTCTTAAATATAATAATAAAAAAAAAAAAAAAAATTATCATCATCATATCTTATGAGAAATAGTTATGGTTTGTTATTTTAGGTTTATTACCTGAGTTGGTTCATTACAACAAATTATATTCATATCTCTCGCAAGTCTATGAAATGCTTTTTTTTGTTTTCCTATGCATTTACGTTTATTTTTTATTTGATTCTCTTCCATTTCGACAACTGTTGACAACTGACAAGTGTTATCTATTATATTTTAATATCAAACCATGGAGGTCTATAAGGAGGATAATCTCTCAAAATTTACTGAGGATGACGGAATGAAGCAATTTAGTAACATTATCGGCCACTGATGGCGCTAGTCTTGGTAGGTACCGAAGTCAAGGTTATTTGTTATTATTATTGTGTGGCTCAGTTAAAGTATTTTTTTGTGTAAAAAAATAAAATACATTCATTTATTTAAAAATCAATATTGTCTATGGATGCATCTAATTAATGAATGCCTGAAAATTATTTTCAAATAAGCAATTAGCTATACGGAATGAGATTAACTCAAAAAAAGACAATTTATTAAACAATTTTTGCTAAATAAAATATCTTTTTTGCTGCATCTATTTTCGTAGATAATTTTATTTCAAATGTTCAATAAATGAAAGCATGTAAATTATTTTTAAATAAACAAATAGCTGAAAAATGAGATGGATCCAAAAAAAAGATAATTTATTAAATAATTATTGCTGAGTAAAATACTTTTTTGAGTACATCTATTTTCTTAGGTATATTTGTTTTTTATTTTTTAAATAAATAATTGCACCCTTTTTTCTTTTTAATATTTTACCCAGCAATAAGTATTTAATAAATTATTTTTTTTTTTGGATCCATCTCATTCTTTAGCTATTTGTCTATTTAAAAATAATTTACATACTTTTATTTATTCAAAATTTAAAGAAAAAATAGCGAAGAAAATAGATGCAGCAAAAAAGATATTTTAACCAGCAGAAATTGCTTAATAAATTGTCGTTTTTTGAGTCCATCTTTTTTTTTAGCTATTTGTTTACTCATAAATAATTATCTTGACACAAAAATAAGTAGTAAACAAAAAAACATGTGATTTTGACTTCGGTACTAACCAAGACTAGCGCCGTCAGTGGTCGATAGAGTTACTAAATTGCTCCATTCCGTCATCCTCAGTAAATTTTGAGCGATTATCCTCCTTATAGACCTCCATGTATATTACACACAAGAAGACTAGAAACCAGGGGTGGTATTCTTGCACTCTTAAGGCCCTTGTCGACTAGCATAGTTTTTCAACAAAGTTCTATGCCATAGCACTTTGGTCACTATATATATCACCAAAAACTCACTAAAAAATGGCCGCTGAGGACTATGCTGGAAAAATGCTGCGTGCAGCATTTTGAGCATAGTTCTGCTAACTTCACACTCGTTTTTTTAGATGCAGCCAACTTTGAAAAAAAAAAAAAAAAGCGGCATTTATAGCTTCTTTGTTGTTCTTTGTTTACAGTTGTTTACAGTCTACATTAATTGATTGATTGACTGTCAGAATATCGTATTGTCATTTGTCAACAAGAGTAAACAAATAAAAAAGGTTATGCGTTTAATTATTTTTTGTTGTGATTTTACGAATGTTGGTAGAGCTGGAATCATTTCAATAAACGATTATAACGCCGCCCTATAGCCGTCATGGCTGAACTATTTCTACCCTAGCGCTATGCCATAGAACTTTTTAGAAAAACTATGCTAGTCGACAAGGGCCTTTAAGCGGTGTGTCCACACGCAAGTTTTTCGTGCAAGTCCTTGCAGCAAGGCCTTGCACCACTAGATTATTACTAGAATTTTGGTGAAAATCTGCCCTAAAGAGCCTTGCAAGGCTTGCACAGAAAATTGAAACTTGTCTCAATTTTTCATGCAAGTTGATTACTTCACAGCGTATAATTTTAGGCAGACAACTTAACAACTTAAATACATATGTTAATAATAATAATACATAACCCATACTTCCTTTGTTAATATTCATTTAATGTTAATGTTTACTAATGTTGACATTGTTGATAAACAAAAACAAGGTTATGGACTCTTGTGCTTATTTATTAATCAAGCTCAATTTTCTTTTAGTTGGTATTAACTGAAACAACGTCAGGTAGTTATCGGAACGCTCCCTACATTCGTGACAGATGAACTATTCTGACGCAAGGCCTTGCTGCAAGGACTTGCATGAAAAAACTTGCGTGTGGACACACCGCTTTACTGCGGGTCCGACAATAACTGTTCGCCGGCATAAATTTGTGTCGCGACATCAAAAAGTGAAGGCGCTTTCCAACGATTTTCATGCAAACCAACCATATTTCGGTAAATAGGTTAGAAAAACATAAAATATGGTTGGTTTGCATGAAAATCGTTGGAAAGCGCCTTCACTTTTTGATGTCGCGACACAAATTTACAATAGTTTGTAAATTGTTATGTACATTAGTTGCTTACAATTATCCATGGATAAAACGTTTAAAACGTTTAAAACAGGATAAAACGGATAAAACCCACCTGATCTCTCGTAGGCTCAAACTTTCCCTCTTACCGACTATACTTACACTCTTAACCTGTCAAACAATTGTTGTTTATTTAATAAACATTAATAATAACAAGTTTATAAAATTTATAAACATAATATTTATATCATTTATTTATGAACAAATTTGATGATCATATATTTAAAAAAAAACATATTAATAACAACAAATTTATTTAGGTTCGTTTGTTTGTTTTGGTGGCAGTTCCCAATTTCGCCACTAGATGGCGACGTTTTATACAAATGGATAAAACTAAGGATTACACAAGAAAACTAGAAATCAAGAAGACTAGAAGTATAGGAGGACCATGGAGGTCTATATACAGATTTTCCATGTATCGTTAAGCGGTGTGTCCACACGCAAGTTTTTTCATGCAAGTCCTTGCAGCAAGGCCTTGCACCACTAGATTATTACTAGAATTTTGGTGAATCACTAGAATTTAGGGCAGATTTTCACCAAAATTCTAGTAATAATCTAGTGGTGCAAGGCCTTGCTGCAAGGACTTGCACGAAAAACTTGCGTGTGGACACACCGCTTTATATTCTCGCGCATGCGCTGATTGATCATCGTGAATTCTTTTGACGGTTTCACCCTAGGCTGCATTCCTTTAATAAAAAATTCTTTTTCGTTTTCGTTTTTCGCCCTGCAATACCAACAAAAGACTAAAAACAGAAACAACGACAAAAATGATAAAATCCTCTATGAATTTTCCTAGACTATCAATATATGATAATCTTGGAAAATCAATTTTTATAACAAATATTCGCCAAAAATTTTCGTTTATTTTACTTATAAACATTGAACATCAAACGTAAAAAGGTCATTATACTACCGTAATTAGAGTAAAGAAAAATAATGTCATGTGCCAGAATTGCCACTACAAGAAACAGTTTTTTCCTATAAAAATTTGGCCGGTATTACAGGGCGAAAAACGAAAACGAAAAAGAATTTTTTATTAAAGGAACCCACCCCTACATACATTAATTTCGAAAATCATTTTTGAGCAGTTGTTTACATTTGAGAATTGTTGTCAAGATTGGTCAAGATTCAAATGTAATTAAAGAATTAAATAGTTATCGCAATATTTACATTATTATAAATATATCTATAAAATTTATAATAAAATTATATAATTATTGTATAAGAATAATCTATAAACATAAATGTAATCACAAATATCTGACAGCTGCTCAAAAATGGTTTCTGACATTAATGTATGTATGTGTAAGCTGCGCATCAAAAAAAAGAAATAAATACACAATGCGCCGTACGCAAAATATATGATGACAGTCTACCTCAGCTAACAAATGAGGCTGGATATTGTTCATGGAGGTCTATAAGGAGGATAATCTCTCATAATTTACTGAGGATGACGGAATAGAGCAATTTAAAAACTCTATCGACCACTGACGGCGCTAGTCTTGGTCAGTATCGAAGTCAAGGTCATACGTTGTTATTATTATTGTGTGGCTAAGTTAAAGTATTTTTTTGAGTTTTTAAATAAAATACAACTAAATAATACATAATAACATTCAGGTTTTTACATTATCATTAGTGGATACATTAATAGCAAAGGAATGAGAGACTAAAAAAAAAACAAATTTATTTGTCCCTGATAAAAATTTTTTTTTTGAGTACATCCATTTTTTTAGCTATATTTGCACTTTCTTTTTTAAATAAATATTTTTTTAAGTACATCCATTTTCTGAGCTATTTCCTTTCTTATTTTAAAGATAAATAAAAGCATGTTAATAATTGTTGAATAACCAAATAGCTGCGGAATGAGATTTACTCAGAAAAATACAATTTATTAAACAATTTTTGCTGGATAAAATATTTTTTTTGCTGCATCTATTTTCTTAGATAATCTGCTTCGAACGGAAATTCGGCTACTTGCTAGGTTTTTTTCGAACGATTCGGCAATCTTACTTTGTTTATTCTATAAAATTATAAAAAATATCTCGCCAAGATATATCTTAATATATTAATATTTAATTGCAAAAAAAGATAAGTTCCGAATTCATTTATTTTTATAAAAAATTAAGTATTAAAAATGGATTAAAAAAAAACAGTTACTAATTTTTAAGCGAACAATTTTTCAGATAAATTAATCTCTGAAAATCATTTTGTAATCAACAAAAAGCTCAAAGAGTCGATGGACTTGAAAAAAGACAATGTATTTTTTGTTTTTTGAAGAAATAAATGCTTACAAATTTTTTTTTTTCAACAAATAGGTAAAAAAAAAGATAGACTTAATAAAAAAAAAATTTTTCAACGATTATTGCTGTTAAAATCATTTTTCTAGCTGCATCAATTTTTTCAGCTATTCATTTTAAGTATTCGTATAAATAAAAACTTTCGAATTGATTTATTTAAAAAATAATAAATAAATATTGTTTTTATTTCGAATACATCTTTTTCTTTAGCTACTTATTTATTTAAAAAAAATTTTCAGGAATTTATTTATTCAAAAAACAGAAAATAAATTGTCTTTCCCTTGAGTTTTAATCACTTTCTTCTCATCGTTATTATTGAGAAGTATTATTGAGTAATATTCTATTATAATAATACTTTTTTTATTATTAAATTAAAACACAAATACTATTATTAAAATTACTCAAGACCACTGACAGCTCAAACATCAACTTCACATATTGACATGATCAACAATGATAAATAAAAATAAATCATGGAGTTTTACAGACCTCCATGAAATAAATATAAACATTGTACCTACACATATAAAGATACTGTTTGATAGATTATCACACGTACGCGTACTACCACAACTAAAAGTGGTGCAAGCGCTGCAAAAGAGCATTCTACAGGCCAAAATAGAACTAATTCAGCCATTGGTTTTTGGTAGCATTTTTGGCTCGATAGCCCCATTTAAGTTCGTTCTCCGGGGGAGCGTTCGTAATGGCGATTCGGCGGGGTTAGAGTCAGTGGGGATAAGTTAACTCCGAACTATAACCCCGTCCGTTCGTAATGGCCAGGGTTAGTGTTAAATTAACCCTGGCACATAAACAAACGGAAACAAAGAGTCTCATTTTTTTTAACAATAAAAACAAGATTTATTTGTGTATTTTATTTGTTTGACACGATAACACAATAATAAATCTTGTTTTTATTGTTAAAAAAAATGAGACTCTTTGTTTCCATTTGTTTATGTGCCAGGGTTAATTTAACACTAACCCTGGCCATTACGAACGGACGGGGTTATAGTTCGGAGTTAACTTATCCCCACTGACTCTAACCCCGCCGAATCGCCATTACGAACGCTCCCCTGGGTAGCTATTCTTGACTCGATTATCCGCAAGTTATCCCGAGCGACTGGGATAACTTTTTTGTCGCAAAACATGAAAATTTTGGCTTAATTTGTATCCTTCTCAATGGTTTACATTAAACGACTAAATCACCTCTAGGCGTTTTCATGTTATTCCCTGTAGGTGGGATCAAGAAGATTAGAAATACGGGAGGAGTAGCTCGCCTCGTATATGTCAGCCATTCGTGTTAGCTTAGTAGCTGTCATAGCGAATGTAGAGGACAGCGCATTGTATATTTATTTCTTATTTTGAATGCGCAGCTTACACATACATACATACATTAATGTTGAAAACCAATCTTGACAACACTTCTTGAATGTAAACAGCTGCTCGAATCAATTAATGTATGTATGTATGTGTAAGCTGCGCATTAAAAATAAGAAATAAATATACAATGCGCTGTCCTCTACATTCGCTATGACAGCTACTAAGCTAACACGGAGTGCGTTCGAAAAGTCACTCGGAAATCCGGAAGCAGCGCAGTAGACGAAAAAATATAGGAATAAAATAAACTTAAAAGTAACTAAAGGTTAATGTAGACTGTTGATTGTAATAACGGCCATATTGCAGGCCACTCACTTTTGTTACTTATGAAAAGTGATTTTATAATCATGCTTACCACAACAAAATATCAAAAATTTTCTATGATCACAATCTTGAACTTCCGGGTTTCCGAGTGACTTTTCGAACGGACCCACGAATGGCTGAATGATGTTATATGCGTTGAGATAGCGAATTACTCCTCCTGTATTTCTAGTCTTCTTGGGTGGGATAATTAAGTCAAGAATAGCTACTGTGTTCTCTATTCTTCATGACTGTTTACATCTTTTTTTAGGCGCCAATTGAGGCGTCAGAAAAATAATTTAAAAATTGAAATATAGAGGCGCTCTTCAAATGTATGATACATCGTTTATGAAACTGGAGATTTATAATACTGTATCATACACCGGTATCATGGTTCCAGTAGGGAACCGCGGTGCTTCAAAACATATCATAAAGCGGTGTGTCCACACGCAAGTTTTTCGTGCAAGTCCTTGCAGCAAGGCCTTGCACCACTAGATTATTACTAGAATTTTGGTGAAAATCTGCCCTAAAGAGCCTTGCAAGGCTTGCACAGAAAATTGAAACTTGTCTCAATTTTTCATGCAAGTTGATTACTTCACAGCGTATAATTTTAGGCAGACAACTTAACAACTTAAATACATATGTTAATAATAATAATACATAACCCATACTTCCTTTGTTAATATTCATTTAATGTTAATGTTTACTAATGTTGACATTGTTGATAAACAAAAACAAGGTTATGGACTCTTGTGCTTATTTATTAATCAAGCTCAATTTTCTTTTAGTTGGTATTAACTGAAACAACGTCAGGTAGTTATCGGAACGCTCCCTACATTCGTGACAGATGAACTATTCTGACGCAAGGCCTTGCTGCAAGGACTTGCATGAAAAAACTTGCGTGTGGACACACCGCTTAACTCCAATTTAAAGCTAAAGCAGCACTCGTATTCATGTAATTTGCATTTTCAACAACAATTTACCATGTGCTTAAGTCAATAGATAATGTTTAGTCAATTTAATGTTTAATAATTTTATAAGTCTTCAAAATTCAGTAAGCAATACAATCCACACAACAACAATGCATCACATTCACATACGAAGATATAAAAAAGTATATATGAGACTAGTTTTTTTTTTTAAGGGTTCTTTGGGATATTTTTAATCCTTATGGATCCATTCTGTATTTCTATGTATGTTCGTTTAAATATGAAAATACATTAGAAAATAAACATTGTTTTTTCTTACCTTGATAACAATAATGTATAACCTTTAAACTTGAATGACAGAACATTCCAGAACTTTTTTTCATTTGTTGAGAAAATATTTTCTAAAATAATTAAAATAACAATGAAAAATATTTTACTATATAATTTTATATGATTAGAATCTCATTAATTTTTATTTATAATTAGTCACAAAATAAATAAATAAAATAATTGTCGGTAATAGAAAAAAGTAAAAAAAAAGAATAACA
This sequence comes from Lysiphlebus fabarum, assembly GCA_011426435.1. Classification (NCBI taxonomy): domain Eukaryota; kingdom Metazoa; phylum Arthropoda; class Insecta; order Hymenoptera; family Braconidae; genus Lysiphlebus; species Lysiphlebus fabarum. The sequence continues at coordinate 32,463 of WSYQ01000249.1, read as the reverse complement.
AACATGAGATGCGCAGTATGAAATAGCGCAAGTTTGTGGCTTTGCCTTTGGGTGGTTAAAAGAAAATTTTTTTTTTTACCCGTAAAAATTCCAAGCTCACAACCCTAGTTGGTAAAAATAAAAGCATTGGACATGATTTACATCATAATATAGAAAAAAGAGGGCATTTGTGACTGTCATACATATCATATGATTGTATCATACTCCGAAAATTGCTGAATTACCTACTACTGGCTGTATGGCTGTCATTGGCTCAAGAAGACTAGTACTTGAGTTCTTGCATTGGCTGTCATTGACGCCTACAAGAAGACTAGAGACATTAGTGGACATTACATAGTCTAGAGAAGTCTAGAGCAGGGTAGCTATTCTTGACTCGATTATCCGCAAGTTATCCCGAGCGACTGGGATAACTTTTTTGTCGCGAAACATGAAAATTTTAGCTTAATTTGTATCCTTCTCAATGGTTTACATCAAACGACTAAATCATTTTCAGGCGTTTCCATGTTATCCCGTGTAGGTGGGATAATCGAGTCAAGAATAGCTACCCAGTGTTGGGTAGTTGGACGATTTTTAGGTTTAATCATACCGGTATGAAAGTATGAAACTCAGAAACGCCCTCTATGGCATCAAAACTTTCTAGCATACCGATACCATAAAGCTCTTAGCTGTCAAAATTGATATATAAATAATAAACAATGTACAGAAAAAAGTAAACAATATTTTTTATGAATATAAAAACAAAAATTATTCTATTAATTATTTATTAAAATATCAAAAAAATTTCAAATTGAATATAAATGAATACCGATTAATTGTACTGTTAGATATATAATATTATTATGACTCATGGAAAATCCACAAAAAATGGAGTAAATATCAGTATAGTATATGATTAATAATTTTTGACCAATAGAAATATTTTATTCTAGTATTTACTTCAACTCAATTTACCTTAAAATTTTTTTACTAAAATGTATTTATTTATTTATTAATAATTGTAGGGGAATCCCAAGTTGGTTACTTCTTGTCAACGCAAATTACTTCAATTACAACAATAAAACCAAGAATAATAAATAAATTAAATTCAAAACAAATAGAAGAAATAGATACAGCATGAGGACGTTGGTTTTTTGGTTACCCTGACGGAACTACCCAACCGAACTGTTGGGTTTAATTTCGGTTTTTTCAAAGTTTGGTTCTTCTATGGTTTTTCACGGTTAGATAACCGTTATTTAACCCAAAAAAAACGGTTGGAAATTGCGCAAACTCAACCCAAAATAACCGTTCTGAAAAGGGTTTAGATTCGGTTGCATTTTTCAGTCAGTTTAAACTCGGTTTAAAAACCGTTTAAAGAAAAGCTATTTTCTCTCAAAGTTTATTGTTGGTTCAATTTTGGTTGAATTACGGTCATCGGTTTGATTCGGGTTTGATTTGCGCAACTTTCAACCGAACGTGAACGTTTTTTTTCGGTTTATTTACGGTTCTATAGTTCTGTTAGGGTATAATATACCATTTAATGTTGATTCGAAATTGTTTAAAAAATTTATTTTTTGTTTAATTCCAAGTGAAATTTACAAACCTCCATCATGAAAAACTCTTTCAACAACAATTCTTGATCGTATCCATAACGACATTGTTACTGGAAAAGTTTCAGTTAATGGTTCTGAAGGTGTTCTTTTGATTGATGGATGGAGAAATTCTTTATCAAACAAACAAAACGTTGTTTGTTGTTTACATAATGTAAACAATAAAAGTATATTTCTAAATTCTTGGGACTTAACAGGTTTGAGGAAAAGATGCTTTTAAAAAGAAGAAATTTCTTGTAGCATTATTGTTGATTAATAAAACATTTTCATAAGCAATAATTGTACAAGAACAGATGTTTCTTTCTCCAAGATGCTAGCATTATCAGGATACACTTATTTATGTGGTTTACACGTTCGTCTTAAATAATAATTATATCGATTAATATATTTAATTAATTTATACAATACTGCCACATAAAAAATGACAGAATAAAAAAAATCAATTTACCTGTGTCTTTGTAATCTCGTTACGTCTTATACCGGTATTATACCGAGGTTTACGACCGGTATAATACCACGGTATCATACCAGCCCAACACTGGTCTAGAGCAGTCTCTATTTAGTCCATGGAGGTGTATAAGGAGTGTAAACTCTGAATTTTTACTTTGTAAAAGCATAGGCAGCTGCTGAGGCTGCCATTTCGGAGCAGATCAATTCCAAAAACTGCCAACTGCAGTGCTGGCGTCGGCCGTGCACGTAGACAGAGAAAAGAAACAAAATGTTCTTATTCACTTTAATCTAATAGTCTGTATATGTTTACTTTTTGTATAACACAGGTGCAATTTTAATTACTAATATATGTTGGTTAATTAAATATGTCAAGTAAATTCTAATTTTTTTTTCGATTCTTTGATAAAACTGGAAGTTATATTGACAGCCAAATAGTTGTCAACATAATTTATTAACTATTTTTTTATTATTTTCTAAGGGAATCATGAACGTTTTTTTTAAATTATTTTCTAAATAGAAAAAAAAATTAATTGTAACATATTTTAATTAAAAAAGTTGACGTCAACACACTTGCACTTCAGATATCACACAAAACTTAAACAAAAAGTAAACCAAAGTAAACAAAATGATACACGTGCATACTTTCGTGCAAGGCTGACGCCAGCGCCACCATTTGCTCCGGAATGTCTGCTTCAGCAAAAAGCCAGAGTTTACACTCCTTATACACCTCCATGATTTAGTCTTCTTGACGAGTACATCTATCGCTTGGAGTTAGCCTTTACTAATATTGTATACCATTGTAGAATTTATCATATCTTAAATATATTTGATCATGTTTCGTTGCAAGCAAACTAAGAATTTTGAATTATTACCTCGTTTATTCTTGGTAAGTTAACTAAATATTTTTTAAAATGAGCTAAAGTTTGACATTCAACTTTTTTTCAAAGGTAAACAAACAATACTCCAAAATAACTGATGATGTACCATTTGCAGAAAAGCTTAAAAATGGTCCTCAACTGGATGAATTTTTGTCGAATCGTGTCGTAGGATATAACGGAAAACTAAAGCTAGATAAAGGTGAAAAAACGAGACTGCGATTACCGCCTTGGTTGAAAACTGAAATTCCAATGGGTAAAAACTATGCTAAGATCAAAAATCAACTAAGAAAATCTAAATTAGCTACTGTTTGTGAAGAGGCAAGATGCCCTAACATTGGTGAATGTTGGGGAGGTGGTGAACACGGTACTGCTACAGCTACAATAATGGTAGTTACAACAGTTTTTATCCATTATCGAAGTGACTTTATTCAAGAAAGAATTTTAACAAATTGAGAATTTTTGCAGTTAATGGGAGACACATGTACCAGAGGTTGCAGATTTTGTTCAGTTAAGACAGCTAGTAAACTATCCCCATTAGATTCAGCAGAACCAGTTAACACTGCAAAAGCAGTTACAGATTGGAAACTTGACTACATCGTTCTTACGTCCGTCGATCGTGATGGTATATATATTAATATGTATATTTTTTATTTTATTAACAAATCTATTAATAATTTTGTTACGGATACTTATTGAGTTTGTTTTCACTCAGATCTACCTGATGGAGGAGCAAAACATATTGCTGAGACAATTCGAGAATTGAAAAAAAGGTGGGATTTTTTACTCAAATTTTAATTTATCAAACTTATTTATAAATAATCGTACTATTTCTAGGAGTAACATTTTAGTAGAAGCGCTCGTTCCAGATTTTTCAGGAAAATCTGAGTGTATCAGAACGATTGTTGATTCAAAATTGGATGTTTTTGCCCATAATATCGAAACGGTTGAAAGATTAACACCTTTTGTTAGAGATCGACGAGCACGTTATGAGTAAGTATGGAAATTATTGAGAATATTCTACAATAGGAAAAGTCGTCAAATTTTTTAAACTTTTTTCAATAATTTCTGAACTCCAGTCAATCGTTGAAAGTTCTTGAGTGTGCGAAAGATTTAAATCCAAATCTCATTACAAAATCATCAATAATGCTTGGTCTTGGTGAAGCCGACGATGAAGTTGAACAAACAATGAAGGATCTTCGATCATCTGGAGTCGATGCTGTTACACTTGGACAATATATGCAACCAACTAAAAGACATCTTAAAGTAATCGAATATGTCACTCTAGAAAAATTTAAATACTGGGAAATAATTGGTGCTAAGCTTGGATTTATTTATACTGCAAGTGGTCCTTTGGTCAGATCATCCTACAAAGCTGGTGAATTTTTCTTATCAAATATCCTGAAAGAACGAAAAAATAAATCTGAAGAAAAAAATAGTCAATTAGTTTTATAAATCTCTAGTCGATTTCAAAACACATTAGATATTTGATTACAGATAACGTTGTTTTTTGAATAGAAATTCGTAACATGTTGATTAAATTTATTTAAAAACCTTTTGAAAGTTGTAGTAATGTAAGCAGAATTATTTATTTGAAATACAAAAAAAAAAAAAAATGCTTTCTTATATTGTCGTTAAACAAAATGTATTTTAAGAGGTGATTTTGAAAAAAAAAAAATTATTCAGTATCCATAGCAATTGAGACTCTCGGATCAGCTGGAGCATCACTTGGTGGATCTTGAGGGGGTTGGTCACTTTGTGTAGTTTCAACACCGCGATTTGATCCACGCTTTTCATCTCCTTCAATTTCTGTTAAGTATTTTGCTGTCTTGTCTTCGTCAAGAATATCAAACTCTTGATCCAATCCAACGATTCCGATTGAAACATTCTACAAATAGTATAAAAAAATAATTTTGAATATTGTTTTTAAAATTTATTGATAATAGGAGATTATTATAGATCAACTACCTTGACTGAAAGATCAAGTTCATTTGGAAGAGTATCTCTGAGTGCTCTTAAACCATGCTTGACAAGTTCATCAAGTGAACTACTAAGAAATGCATGCAAGTGTTTTTCAAGATAAGTTCTGGCACCTTGTGACCGGGAGCCAATAGCCATTGCTTTGCAATCAAAGTAGTTTGCTGACGGACAAGTCTGAAAGATATGTGGACCTTGATCCTAAAAAGAAAATATATAAATTAATTTTTATATTCAAAAACAAGTCATAATAATTGTTATTCGTTAAATAAAAAAAAAATCATACTAACATCATAACCAGCAACTAAAAGACCAACTCCATATGGACGTCTATCATATCTTTGAGTGCATGTTTGCATTTTATTACCTAAATTGGAAATAAGACGACCAACTGGAAGCGTATCATCATGAGAATATTTGTAATTTAAACATTCTGTTCTCATATAGCGACTAAGAATTAAAAAATCTTCATTAATTTTCTAGCTATGTTGGATTCACACTAAATTGACATGTCAGATAACTAATTACCTAAGCATTCTAGCATCCGCAGTGAGACCAGCAATACTGATACCCATGTGTTTATCAATTGGAATAATCTTTTTTTGATAAGCGGATAACTCAGATGATGCTCGCTTTAAAGCGATTAAAACAGAATAATCCTTATTCTTAAGACCGACGGTTGCTGAACCCAACTTAACAGCTTCCATTGCATATTCAACTTGATGCAATCGTCCTTGTGGACTCCATACTGTTACGTCGCTATCATATTGATTACGAAACTGTCAAGTAACAATTAAAAAATATACTTTGATAAAAAATAATAATTTTATTATTAAATGTTTATATTGATGTTATCTCTGTTGTCTTTCATTCATAACCTCAATTTTTTAACTTTTCAAAATAGCAAGTCATATGAAAAAAAATTGTGAAAGATATACTAATTGAAAGGAAACCCATTTTGTTTCGAGGTAATAAAAATTCAGGGGTAAAAAGTTTAGGTTAATTACAAAATAAATATATTTAATAAAAAAAAAGTATATAAAAGAACGATTATAAAAGAAATTATTATTTAATTAATAATCGAACAAGTTGTGTTTATTTTAGCTGAACTTACCATTATTATAGTTATTAGACTATAGGGTCTACAAAAACACACATTCGACGATAGTTTTTACTGAAATTTATTCAATAATTCAATTTTGCAATTTTATTTGATACCTCTACGTCAAACACACTCACTGTAAAGTAACCGTCATCATGGCTGCGATTTGATCAAATCATGGAGAGTTTTACAAGGAGGGTAATCTGTGACGTCACACAATGTATTAGGATAGGGAGCTGTTGAGGATGACGGAATGGAGCAATGTAGTAACTCTATCGGCCACTGACGGCGCTATTCTTAGTTAGTACCGAAGTCAAAATCACATGTTCTTTTGTTTACTACTTATTTTTGTGTCAAGATAATTATTTATGAGTAAACAAATAGCTAAAAAAAAAGATGGACTCAAAAAACGACAATTTATTAAACAATTTCTGCTGGATAAAATATCTTTTTTGCTGCATCTATTTTCTTAGCTACATCCTTTTCCTTAGCTACATCAATTTAGTTACTAAAGGTGTGTTCGTTCACTATTCACACCGAGCATATGCACGGAGAGTATGCAAGGAAGCGCTAGAGTCGTGCGGCCATTTGAAGAAACTTTATTGATAAAATTTACTAACGCATTGGATTCGGAAATAAAAATAACAACACCATAACTAATTAGCAATTAATAATTATGAAAGACAGCAAAAGAACTGAAAAAAACAAATAACAATAAATAAATAGTAAATTTTATTAAAAAAGTTTCTTCAAATGACCGCACGACTCTAGCGCTTCCTTGCATACGCTCCGTGCATACGCTCAGTGTGAATAGTGAACGAACACACCTTAAATTGCTCCATTCCGTCATCCTCAGTAAATTTTGAGCGATTATCCTCCTTATAGACCTCCATGGATCAAAACAAGTAGACTAGAAATCAAGAAGACCAGAGACCAGGAGAATCAACTATAAGAGTAGGAGTGGCTTGATATACGTCGTAAATGTAGAGTGCGCCACTTTAGTTATTCAATTGTGCACTATGTAATGCGCTGTTTGTTTATTTCTACACCCCTCAGCCGGCCTTTTTAAAAAATGCATTGAAAATAAATAATTGATAATTTTTTTTTTAATGTCATTTTCAAAGATCAAAAGACTAGAGAGACAAATACAATTAGATAAATAATATTTTGAAGAATTATTCTACAAGTACTTGTACAGCTTTTTTCCAATGCATTTGGAAAAAGATAATTTATTAAACAATTATTGCTAGGTGAAATATTTTTTTTAAATAATCAAATAGCTTAAGAATAAGATGGACTTAAAAAGAGACAATTATTGTTAAATAAAAAGCAATTATTATTTAATAAGTTATCTTCTTTTAAGTAGATCTCCTTTCTTAGCCAGTTGTTTATTTAAACAAAATTTCACTTATTTATTTGATGAAATATTCAATGTATAAAAAGAAATATTTTACCGAGCAATAATTATTTAATAAATTTTTTTTTTTTTTGATTACATCTCATTCTCTTGCTTTTTGTTCATTTAAAAAAAATATTCCACATAGCAATAATTGTTTAATAAATTATCTTTTTCCAAATGCATTGAAAAAAAGCTGTACAAGTACTTGTAGAATAATTCTTCAGAAAATTATTTATCTAATTTTTTTTGTCTCTCTAGTCTTTTAATCTTTGAAAATGACATTCAAAATCAATAATTTTGCATCTTGTCGTATTCATTAAAAAAAAATTATAAATTATTTATTTTCAATGCATTTTTTAAAAAAGCTGGCTGAGGGGTGTGGAAATAAACAAACAGCGCATTACATAGTGCTTAATTGAATAACTAAAGTGGTACACTCTACATTTACGACGTATTCCAAGTATATATCAAGCCAAAAATATTTACCCCTTCTATCGAAGTTGATTTTCCTGGTTTCTAGTTTTCTTGCTAGAAATACAGGAGGACCAGTGATAAGTAATACGACAATTTTCGGAGTATCGTACAATCATACGTATGATACTGTATGATGAGTATTAAATGTAAGATAGTTGAAAGTGCCCTCTTTTTTCTATAAAATAAAGTAAATCATGTCCAATGGATGTTTTCTTTCATAAACTCAGTGTTCAGGGGTCCGTTCGAAAAGTCACTCGGAAATCCGGAAGCAGCGCAGTAGACGAAAAAATATAGGAATAAAATAAACTTAAAAGTAACTAGAGGTTAATCTAGACTGTTGATTGTAATAACGGCCATATTGCAGGCCACTCACTTTTGTTCCTTATGAAAAGTATTTTTATAATTATTATTAATAATTAAACAATAGAATATTTTTTTGTGAATAAATACTTAAGGTCATAATTATTTACAGGATGTAAATCTTAATGATGATTCAAGTACTTCTGATGACTTTGATGATTGGAGTGAAGATGAAGATGATTTTAATTTTGATGATGATGATGATAATGAATCTTGAATGACATGAAATTTAACACACAAATGTTAAGTGTCGGTGGTTGTCGACGCCAATGCACAGCCGATTTAAAAAAAAAAAATAATTCTGCGAATCTGCGCATACGCGTGCGCTGATGGAAACCACATCAGTGATCTGAACACTGAGTTTATGAAAGAAGCACCCAATATTTTTATTTTTACTAAAACAAGCATACACAAGTAAACTGTCGAAAATGTTGTTGTCGTGCATTCGTTTATTCACGGATTTTTTCCCGTCTACTTTTTCCGCTCTGCAATACCGGAGTAAATAAATACCGGGGTAAGTTTCAAAACCTCGTTGGGGTAGCTATTTTTGACATAATTATCCGCAAGTTATCCCGAGCGACTGGGATAACTATTTTGTCGCAAAACATGAAAATTCAGCCTGATTTTTGGCTTAATTTGTATCCTTCTCAATGGTTTACATCAAACGACTAAATCACTTTAAGGCGTTTTCATGTTATCCCGTGTAGATGGGATAATTAAGTCAAGAATAGCTACCCAGGGTAGTGCTGTTTTTTGTAGTGGCAGTATTGGCACAGATGCGCAAAATTATTTATTTTTTTAAAAATAGCTGTGCATTGGCGCTGGTAATAGGTGTGTTCGTTCACTATTCACACTGAGCGTATGCACGGAGCGTATGCAAGGAAGCGCTAGAGTCGTGCGGTCATTTGAAGAAACTTTTTTAATAAAATTTACTATTTATTTATTGTTATTTGTTTTTTTCAGTTCTTTTGTTGTCTTTCATAATTATTAATTGCTAATTAGTTATGGTGTTGTTATTTTTATTTCCGAATCCAATGCGTTAGTAAATTTTATCAATAAAGTTTCTTTAAATAGCCGCACGACTCTAGCGCTTCCTTGCATACTTTCCGTGCATATGCTCGGTGTGAATAGTGAACGAACACACCTATTATATTTATATTTTTCTTGAATTGACATTTTTGTACCAACCTAAAAATATTGAAATTTCGAAGTTTGATGTTTGCAAATATCATGGAGCCGAAACTCCATGGACAATATTGATATATCTACATATAAGAAATTGTTAAATAAATATGGAAATTGACATCAAATTGACATTAATTAAAATATGATGGATTTAATTCAAAAATATGAGGCTTTGTAATGATCCCATAAATCGATGTCAAGCTTTTTTTTAAAAAAAAAATCAGATTTTTTAGTGGCTTATTTTTTTTTTTATTGAACAATCAAATTAACGGTTGCGATTTTTTGGCTGAAAAACCAGATTTCTGATTTTGTTAAGTTGGTAGTACGGTATAAGATTATAAAATTTTTTTTTTTTTTTTACTTTTCTCACTTGCTCATTTTTGTTGGCTGCACTGCAGAGTTGACATATGAATATATGATAAATATTGCAATATTGTATATTAAAAATAATAAACATCAAATGATACACCGGTAAAATAATTATAAATAAAAATTAAACTTGATGATATATAAATATAATATAATAATATAAATTTCAAGAAAAACTTTACAAAAAGATGTGATATCTAACAAAAAACAAGTATTTTGTACAAAAAAAAGAGTCAAGTACTCGAAATTGTAGTCAATTTGTAATGTAACTTGTTTTGCCATTAATTAATCTAAAATGTTAAAAAAAAAAAATTATACTTGACCCTGCGTAGTTTTTTCTAAATTAAAAATAAAATTTTAAGCCAACATTATTCAATCTTATGTTTAGCAGGGTCAAGTATAATTTTTTTTTTAACATTTTAGATTAATTAATGGCAAAACAAGTTACATTACAAATTGACTACAATTTCGAGTACTTGACTCTTTTTTTTGTACAAAATACTTGTTTTTTGTTTTTTGTTAGATAGAGTATACAGGGCCAGCTATCATACATTCAATGTCGTATTATACGTATCATACTGAATAACACGTAAGGTTTTATGTTACCCTAAAATCGTAGAATTACCCATCACTGCCCTTGGCAACTCTAATCATTTTTTGTTTATTTAAACCATATATGTAATACTACATGTAGTATTACATATATTGATTTAAACCAGTTTAAACATTTTACGCCGTTTAATCATGGTAAAAAATTTCTTTCAATTTAAACAAAATAAAAAAATTTACAAAACTTATTAGATAAAAACTTTTGCTTTTTGGCATGAGTCAAGATAGTCTGTTTCATTGATTTTTAATTTGAATTGAAGTGAACCATGATTCATTAATTTTCCGTGAATTCCAGAGTTCGTCATCAATGAAAAATAGTGTCGGACTTAAATATATTAAGCAGAAAAATGAGTTGACAGATCAACAAAAATCAGATATCAAAGAAGCATTCGATTTGTTTGATTCTGGTGGTGTCGGTAAAATCAATATTAAAGATTTAAAAATTGTACTACATTCTTTAGGCCAGGACCAAACAAAAGAAGAAATGGAGAAAATAATCACAGATATGGATTGTGACGGTCAAGGACACATTTCTTTCCAGCAATTTCTTGAGTTAATGTCGACAAAAATAGAAGAAAAGAACACACCTGAAGATGTTATGAAAGCTTTTCGTCTATTCGACGATGATAACGAGGGTAAAATAACTCTTAAAAATTTAAAAAGAGTTTCGGATGAGCTCGGAGAAAATTTGACTGATGAGGAACTGCAGGAGATGATTGATGAAGCAAGTACGAGTGGCGATGGGGGAATAAGTCTTGATGATTTTCTACATATTATGAAGAAAACTTGTATGTATTAATAATTTAAACGAACAATTTTTTTTGTTTCATTTGTTTAATTCTTTATTATTGTCAACAAATAATCAAATTCAACTTGAAAAATTATCATCAATATCTGATTTATATTATAATTTTTACTTGTAATTTATGTAAAAAAAACCATCAACCGAAATTTAACTATTGTTTGATATCGTTGTTTCTATTAATATTTTTATTTTATCAATGCGTTTTCGTGCTTTTAATAAGGTCTTTTGAAGAAGATCTGGTGAAATGGTAACACCACCTGAAAGATATTTTTCATAAATCAACAAAGTTAATAGTAACAAAAATATATTTATTGACTTTCAATTCGTACCTGGTTTGTGGACACAACAAAGTTCATTTTCACTCATGACGATGCTAAACCTGGCTTGTGCAAGAGTTTCTTCTTCGTCAGATGGATCGACAATCAAAAGATTACTAAATTCAAGAAGAGAAAAAATAATTAGAGATATATTGTATTTTTATTCATTTTAAAATGTTATTTACTCGTTGAATACTGCAAAAGTTGCTGATCCCAGAATTCCTTTCATTGGAAATAAAATTCTTTTTGTTGGATGTACGAGAGTTGTTTTAGCATCTGGATTAAAAACGATTTCAGGCAGAGTAACTAAAAATAAAAAAATAAAAATGACATTATTTATATTTTAAGAGTGATTGAATGGTTTAGTTTGAAGATTAAAGTTATACGTGTGGATAAAGCAGCCATAAGTGCTCCAACGCAAGCATCAAAAAGGGACCCATCAGCATCGATACATTCCAAATCACAATAAAGTGCCCAAGATAGTCTATCTTTACATATACACAAATCCTTGAGATCGACGATCCCAGAATTAGTCAATATATCATCAATCATTTTGCTCATCGTTTGTGCTTGTTCACTTGGTGGTCCAGGTCTATATTTTGATGAACAAAGTGCTGTTAGTCCAACATTAGGAATTATAAATCCACAATCTGGTGTATCAGCTTTTGGACAACATATTTCAGCTTTTATCCCGCATACCACTGTTGTATTGCCAAGCTTGAATATCGCTGAGCTGTCAGCTTGTGTTATTGCTGATACATTAACGCTTACTGGGCGAAATGTCAAAAAATCGCGACCGTCTGGTCTAATATTTTGAGACTATAAGTTAATTTTTGTATTGATAAAAAAAATGTGTGTAAAGGAATAGGTTATTTTTATTTAACTTACCAGGTAGTCTCGTAGATATTTAACAGGGTAAATAGTTCTGAAAAGTATAAAAAAATATTGAAAAATTGTTGATTGCATACATAAATAAAAAAATACCTACTTGTACAAAGATGCCATGATGGATTGTGCGTTGTTTTTTTTACAACAAAAGAACCACGAGTTTGTTTTCAAGCATGGAGGTCTATAAGGAGGATAATCTCTCAAAATTTACTGAGGATGACGGAATGGAGCAATTTAGTAACTCTATCGACCACTGACGGCGCTAGTGTTGGTAGGTACCGAAGTCAAGGTCATATGTTATTATTATTGTGTGGCTCAGTTAAAGTATTTTTTTGTGTAAAAAAATAAAATACATTCATTTATTTAAAAATCAATATTGTCTATAGATGCATCTAATTAATGAATGCCTGAAAATTATTTTCAAATAAGCAATTAGCTATACGGATTGAGATTAACTCAAAAAAAGACAATTTATTAAACAATTTTTGCTGGATAAATTATCTTTTTTGCTGCATCTATTTTCGTAGATAATTTTTTTTCAAATGTTCAATAAATGAAAGCATGCAAATTATTTTTAAATAGACAAATAGCTAAAAAATGAGATGGATCCAAAAAAAAGATAATTTATTAAATAATTATTGCTGAGTAAAATATTTTTTTGAGTACATCTATTTTCTTAGGTATATTTGTTTTTTATTTTTTAAATAAATAATTGCACCCTATTTTTTCTTTTTAATATTTTACCCAGCAATAAGGATTTAATAAATTATTTTTTTTTTTGGGTCCATCTCATTCTTTAGCTATTCGTCTATTTAAAAATAACTTACATACTTTTATCGGTTGTCGAACATGGCGCACGAAATGTAAACATGGCAACAGTGATCTTTCTTCTCTATTTTTTTTGGTCTGTTTCATTTATTGCAACCACACACACACACTTACCAGTCCAAGTAGTTTATATGCGAATATGTCTGCATAGGTATATTTGAATAATTGATAATTAAAATTGTATTTCTAAATATTAATAAAATATATTTTATGTTATATTTTTATAGTTTTTAATATATATATATATTTATTATTCGTATGGATAAAGAAATTATTGATTATATCAATTTTTTTGGTTTTAATCATTTAGGTTTAGTAATAATATTACTATCAGAAGTACAGACTTGCACTTATCACTTATCATAATATTTCAAAAATATTGAATAAAATTTTACGGCGTTTCACGATCAAAAATTTTATTTTTAAAGTGGTATTAGTGTTCGTAAATACAGGCCGCTCACACTCATACAACTAAAAACGCGACAGTAAAGTATAAAAATCTCTGACAATGGAGGGTGCTCATTTTTTTTCTAAACTATGGGTGTAAGGGTGCCCTTTTGAACCCAAAGAGTCGTCCTACCTTGGAATTTACATTCAGCCTTAATTTATTTTGTTTAATTTATTTTAGTCCAGATTTTTGTTTTTATGTTGGTAACATTATAACAGCATTTAATTTAATTCAATAAACAAAAACAAAATAAAATAATAAATCTTGGTAATATAATAACAATAATTAATTTATTTTAATAAACAAAAATGAAATAAAATAAATTAAATTAAAATTTATAAATATATAGGGGATACTGAGGGCAAATTGGACACCTTAAAATTTTATAAAAATAATTAATATTTTTTTGTATTAATATTTTTTTTTTTTTGATTAAATCAACCCGCGATGGCACTTTTTTAAAAAAAATATCAACCCCGTCGAAAAGTGTCGAGTCAAAGTTTTTCAAAATACAATATTTTTTCTTTGAAGCTATAGACGAAGCGCGTGGCAACCCAACGTATATTATTTAAATATAAAGCTATAGAAACTTTACAAAAAGATTTGATATCTAACAAAAAAGAAAAATTAAAATTTGATGTACAAAAAAAAGTGTCAAGTATTCGAAATGTGATGTAATTCATTTTGCTATTGATTAATTTTTCATATATAGATACATATACAACATATAACATATGATACTATAGAAAACCAAAGAAGAAAATTTATTTTTGATTCATGTAAGTTTAAATTGTTAAATGAAAAAAAAAAAATGAATTTAACTTGACCCCGCGTAGTTAAATTTTAAGCCAATATTATTCAATCTTATATAAAGCGGGGTCAAGTATAATTTTTTTTTTTTTTTTTTTCAGTAAGAACAAACAATCAGAAAAACAGATGCATTTGTTTAAATAATTTTTCACAGAATAATTGCATAAATAAACAAAATTTTCATGTAATTCATTACATGCATTTATAATAAACGAATCGCTGACAAAAAGAATGCAATTGACTGATAGAGGTAGCTAGAAAGAAGGATTTACCCTGATAAATAATTTTCCTAAAATCTTAATTATATAAATAATGAGTATGTTTGGATAGCGCATTGTAAAATAAAAGTGGTACGGACTGCGCACGTTACCGGAATACCGTGGCGCCCTTCGTTTAAGTGGCGACCGCATAGCGATACGGTTTTTTGAGGGAGTTCACCCTCCTGTATTTCTAGTCTTCTCGTTTTCAAGAAAACAGAGAATTGGTATCAAGTACCAGTAGTATGAAGACTAGAGGTCTCTGGTCATCAGAACAAGTAACTTAATAAATCAAAAACTCTCTAAAAAAAAACCAATTTTATAAATTCAAATTTATTTATCTTGTTGATTGTTGTCGTTGTTATATTTTGATCACATCAATAGAAAAAAATTCGGAGCTTATCAAATAATATTATTACAAAAAATAAGAAAAATAATTTCTCGTGAGACAAACTAGTTATTAAATGATGTTGCTATAACAATATTGTTATTGAAAATGCATATTCAGCTTCAGTCATGGTAGGAATATTCTATTATGGCTTTAGTCAACATGACCTGTTTTTGCTCTGTCCATTTGTTCTTTTGTTAATTTAAAATTGTATTTTGTATTTGATTGTTGATGAATAATTCCTACGTGATATAACTGTTGGTTTAGTAAACATACTTTTTTTTTGGGTGACACCATTTTATTTTACATAAATTGTTTATGTTTTTTGGTTACAATTAGTTGACAAATCGCTGAATCTTGAATGACATGAAATTTAACACACGAATGATAAGTGTCGGTGGTTGTCGACGCCAATGCACAGCCATTTACAAAAAAAAAAAAAAAAATTCTGCGCATCTGCGCATTCGCGTGCGCTGATGGAGATCACATCAATGTTCTGGGGTCCATTCGAAAAGTCACTCGGAAACCCGGAAGTTCAAGATTGTGATCATAGAAAATTTTTGATATTTTGTTGTGGTAAGCATGATTTTTTTTTGTCATGAATTTGTATAGGTACAAACTACAAATCAAAAGAATATTCTATTGTTTAATTATTAATGATAATTATAAAAATACTTTTCATAAGTAACAAAAGTGAGTGACCTGCAATATGGCCGTTATTAGAATCAATAGTCTACAGTAACCTTTAGTTACTTTTAGGTTTATTTTATTCCTATATTTTTTCGTCTACTGCGCTGCTTCCGGGTTTCCGAGTGACTTTTCGAACGCACTCCTGAACACTGAGTTCATGAAAGAAAGCACCCATTAATTGGTTTTCGACATTAATGTATGTATGTATGTGTTAGCTGCGCATCAAAAATAAGAAATAAGTATACAATGCGCTGGACGCTAAATTCGCTATGACAGCTACTAAGCTAACACGAGTGGCTGAATGATGTTATATGCGTTGAGATAGGAAATTATTCCTCCTGTTCTTCTAGTCTTCTTGGGTAGTACGCGTACGTGTGATAATATATGAAACGGTATCTTTATATGCGTAGGTGCAATGTTTATATTTATTTTTATTTATCATTGTTGATCATGTCAATAAGTGAAAGTGATATTTGAGCTGGCAGTGGTCTTAAGTAATTTTAATAATAATATTTATGTCTAATAAAGTATTATTATAATAGAATATTATGAATTAAATAAGTACTGTCAATAATAACAGTGGGAAGAAAGTGATTACGTATTTCCGAATCGTTAAAGTGGTTCACGTAGTGAACGCAAATTTAATAAAGAAAATGATGTAAAAAATTATTTGTATAGAAAAATATTAACAAACTACTGTTTTTAAAAAAAAATTTTAATAAAATTTACGGTGTTAAATATTAACGATTGAATAACAATTTATTTGATTAAAAAATAAATTACGTTTTTTCGAAAAAAGTATCTGCAAAAGTTAAAAAAATGGACTCAAGGAAAAAAGATTTCTTCTTCATTTTTAAATAAATAAATTATTTTTTATTAAATAATTAGTTAAAGAAAGAAATGGACTCAGAGATTATTCTCTATTTTTTAAATGAATAAATGCCTTTAAATTCTTTTTAAGTAAATAAATTGCTGAAGAAAAAGATGGACTCAAAAATAGACAATTTTGTTTTCATTTTTTGAATAAATAAATTATTTTTTGATAAACGAATAGCTAAAGTCGAGTACATCTTTTTCTTTAGCTATTCGTTTATTAAAAATAATTTACAAGCATTTATTTATTTAAAAAAATGAAAATAAATTTAAGTCAATTTTATCCTTTAGATATTTGTTTATTAAAAAATAATTTATTCTGTGAAAAATAAAAAAAAAATTGTTTTTCTCTTGGGAGTATCTTTTTCTTAAGCTATTTGTTTTTCAGAAAAATAATTTATAGTCATTCATTTATTTGAAAAATAAACAATAAGCATTTATTTATCAAAAAAATGAAGAATAAATTATCTTTCTTTAAGTCCATCTGTTTCTTCAACTATTTATTAATTTAAAAATAATTTAAAGGCATTTATTTATTTAAAAAATAAAGAATAAATATATTCTTTTTTTAGTACATCTATTTTCTAGCTATTTGTTTATTAAAGAATAATTTTTTTATTCAAAAAATAAAGAATAAATTGTCTTTTTCTATGTCCATTTTTTTCTTTAGCTATTTGTTTATTAAAAAATTATTCATTTTACTTAAAAAATGAAGAGAAATAACGAATTAATTTTATGTTGTTGACAATTTATTATTAATTTTTTAATTATAAATCTTATTATTTTAGTTTATTATTTTGTAAAAAAATAAATAATAATTCAAATTATCATTTTGTATATTAATTCATAATAATAAACATTGATAAATGTAATTGTGTCAACAGCTGTCAGTTGGGTGGTCTAGGAACCTCATTTCGCCTTCTTTATTCAATTTTTAAAACTAATTCACCATTTGATTTTTATACGCATTTTTAGCTAATGGAGTTCGTCTTCCTGTTTTCTGTTCTTTATGCCGGTAACCAAAAAGACTAGAGATTTTGAACTGTGTCTCTAGTCTTCATAATGGTCTCATATACGTCGCGATCCAAATGCAGACACTTGACTGCTTTGTGTGGCGCTTGTAGCAACAACGCATGCGCACTTACGTTGGTTTATAAAATTTTGACAAATCTTAGTTTTAAAAATTAAACGAAGAAAGCGAAATATCGCTCTCGGACTCCCACACAATTACATTTTTTTGACACACAATGGCTATAGGGTGGCGTTCAATTCGTTTTTTAAAATAGTTTCGGCTGTACTAACCTGCGTGGGAGTAGTGATGTAAAAATATCGGTATTTTTTTTTCGCTATTAATACGGTATTTAATACGGTATTGATACGGTATCGCCGTATTTGATACCAAATGGGTATTCTGTATGTTAAAATACGGTATCAAACTGAATTTTTGATACGATACCGTATTAATACCATAATGCACCCCTATAGACAGGGTTGTTAAAATCGAGGGTTTTTGAGTTGTTTACAATTATCCATGGATAAAACGTTTAAAACGTTTAAAACGTTTAAAACAGGATAAAACGGATAAAACGGATAAAACCCACCTGATCTCTCGTAGGCTCAAACTTTCCCTCTTACCGACTATACTTACACTCCTAACCTGTCAAACAATTGTTGTTTATTTAATAAACATTAATAATAACAAGTTTATAAAATTTATAAACATAATATTTATATCATTTATTTATGAACAAATTTGATGATTATATATTTAAAAAAAAACATATTAATAACAACAAATTTATTTAGGTTCGTTTGTTTGTTTTGGTAGCAGTTCCCAATTTCGCCAATAGATGGCGACGTTTTATACAAATGGATAAAACATCATGTTTTATACATTAACAACCCTGCCTATAGATGTAAAAATACGGTATCAAAAGTGTAGCGCTAGAGTCAATTTTACTGTCCGCCATCTTTTTTTGCACCAAATTAATAGTACAGCTGAAAATACCTATATAGTATATAACTATTTCCCAATTCAATGATTCAATTATAATTTACATTTTTTGTTACGTTGAAAAAAATTATTTTTTTATTTTTTCCTGTAATAAAACAAGGATGCATTCTAAGGTTGTTAATTTACCGGTGTTTTATAATTTCGGCATTTTTAACCGAATTTTTTACCAAAAAAAAACATTTTTAACCAAAAAAAAGTGGAGCTTACTGGAGCCAGTCGCCGCTGGCGCGGGTAATTTCAAGTATTTTATTTTATGTTTAATGTGAATGTATATTAATTAATGAAAGATTATTCTTTATTTTACATTAATTAAATATTATATTAAAATAAATTATTATTGCAAAAGAATTGTATTATCAATTCATAAACATTTACCTCTAGAGTAAATTTTTTTTTATATGAATGAAATCATAAACAGTGCCTTTTTTATTAAATGTTCAATACTACATATTTGTTATTATTGTTATAAATATATACTCATATATTTTTTAACAATAACACTTTCATATTATAATTATTATAGTTATATAATAATTATTATTATATATATATTATTATATAACAAGTAACTTAAGTACTTGACTTTTTTCTTACATAATAGTACTTTTTTGGTAGCCATTGCATCAATAATAAAAATATTAATATGATGTTTAATACAAAACTAGAAAATCACATTTTTTTTTAAAGTACATTTAACAAGTTAGCTGCATTATCAGTGACGACACCTTTGACTTTTTCAGAACCAACAGCAAGTATTCCTGAACTCAAAATATCATAAATGTATTTTGCAATATGTGATACTTGTTTAGATTTGATTTATAAAATACAGGCTGTGGTGTTGTAACAACAATATTTGTAAAACCATCACCATTAATATCAGTCCAACCATCTGACATAATTGTTAATGTATCGGCAACATTAATTTTATCTTCAACAGCTTTGTTTACTTTTTCATTTTCCGCATCTAACAATCTGTTTGAAAGAACATATCGAGATGGTTTTTTAAAAGCTGGTCGTAGTGATGTAAATAGGATTTCCAATAATAATTATCAAATACTGACAATAGAAGATTAGTGACAATCAATGCTCTGGCAAAAGCAGCTTCAAGATCTTTTTGTTCATGACGTTTTTTTAACCTTGAATTATTTAAAATAAATTAGTTTTTCTATTGACATTCGTTATTATTTTTTATGTCAGTTTAAATATAAAAATACATTAGAAAATAAACATTGTTTTTTTCTTACCTTGATAAAAATAATGTATGACATCTAAACTTGAATTCCAAAACATTCCAAAACTTTCTTTCATTTGTTGAGAAAATATTTTCCAAAATTATTTAAAATAACAATAATCAATATTTAACTACAGATATATAATTTTATATAATTTTTGTAATTAGAATCTCATCAATTTTTAATGATTAGTCACAAAATAAATAAATAAAATAATTGTCAGTCATAGAAAAAAGTAAAATAAAAATAACAAACATGAGATGCACAGTATGAAACGGCGCAAGTTTGTGTCTCCGCCTGTTGGTGGTTAAAAAAAAATTTTTTTTTTTATTCGTAAAAAATCCGGTAAAAAAGCCGGACTTACAACCTTAGTGCATTCTTTTATTTATGGATTTTTTCCCGTCTACTTTTTCCGCTCTGCAATACCGGCAAAGTATTTCAGGAATAAGTTGTTTCACAAATTGGTAAAACTGACTATTATAATATTGTTGGCTATATACCAAGTACAAAGTATGAGGATTAGATTCCACTTCCTTACCGAATTTTTCAATCAGTCACATACATATACGGATTTTCCATGTATCGTTATATTTTCGCGCATGCGCTGATTGATCATCGTGAATTTTTTCTGACGGTTTCACCCTAGCAATATAGTAGTATTACATATATGGATATAACCCACTTGTGCTCATATTTGACATAAACATAAACAAAAAACTATTTATCTTAAAGCAAATCTTAACGAAATAATAAAGTGTGAGATAATTATTTGATAATCAGAATGGTAACTATAAATATTTATTAATTATATTACTGAAGAGTTTGCATATTTATTGTGAACATTGATAAATATTCATTTATTTTGTTTTATTGAAAATTTATAAATAATTTATCATTTGACTTGACAGAATGTTGAAGCTGTATTGATGATTGCTCAAGTTGTACAAGCTTTTTATGAAACTGTATTTAAAGGCCCTTGTCGACTAGCATAGTTTTTCTAAAAAGTTCTATGGCATAGCGCTTGGGTAGAAATAGTTCAGCCATGACGGCTATAGGGTGGCGTTATAATCGTTTATTGAAATGATTCCAGCTCTACCAACATTCGTAAAATCACAACAAAAAATAATTAAACGCATAACCTTTTTTATTTGTTTACTCTTGTTGACAAATGACAATACGATATTCTGACAGTCAATCAATCAATTAATGTAGACTGTAAACAACTGTAAACAAAAAACAACAAAGAAGCTATAAATGCCCCTTTTTTTTTTTTTTTTCAAAGTTGGCTGCATCTAAAAAAACGAGTGTGAAGTTAGCAGAACTATGCTCAAAATGCTGCACGCAGCATTTTTCCAGCATAGTCCTCAGCGGCCATTTTTTAGTGAGTTTTTGGTGATATATAGTGACCAAAGTGCTATGGCATAGAACTTTGTTGAAAAACTATGCTAGTCGACACAGGCCTTAACAAAAAATTGAGGATCCTCATTTTATCTCGATGAACTAGAAAAAAAATTGAAAGTATAATTTTGAGAAGTCAAGGGAAAAGATCTTAGCATTTGAGTTATTTCGCTCCATATTTGAAATTTATAATAGATATATTCTAATATTTGGTAGTTAAGAAAATAAATGATCATCGTTTAATTATTTGAAAACTTTTACACTTCTAATTTCTTATCCCGCTATTCCCCACTTTCGTTAAATGCAATTATTTCGTGGCTGGCATATTTATGGCAAAACAACGTTTGCCGGGTCAGCTAGTATATATATACATTTTTTTTCACGATCTGTCAGACTGATTACCAGATTATGTTGTTTGTTGTCAATAGAAAAAGAGGTAATTGGACTTTGTTATTATAATTATTCTTTAAATTATATTTTATTACTTATGAGTATTGTGTTTCAGTTGCACAAAGTTTTTTAAGAATAAAATATACAAGAATTAGTCAAAGTCATGAGTTCTGCTTACAAGCCATTTTCAAATGGGAAGTGATTGCTCGAATAACGCTTATGCATCAAGATCAATTTTATCTTTATCTGAAGAAATTTTAATGATTAGCAACACGACTCAGGAATATGATATAGAGTGAAACCGTCAGTAGAAGATCACGATGATCAATCAGCGCATGCGCGAGAATATAACGATACATGGAAAATCTGTATATGTATGTGACGGATTGAAAAATTCGGTAAGGAAGTGGAAACGCAGACACGAAAATTTTATATATATATCTATTGATACATATGTATTGATATGTATAACTGAATTCTGGCGCATGCGCTGATTAATAATCGTGATCTTCTGACGGTTTCACTCTACATGTTATAATTCATATATAAGGTGTGTTCGTTCACTATTCACACCGAGCATATACACGGAGCGTATGCAAGGAAACGCTAGGGTCGTGCAGGCATTTAAAGAAACTTTATTGATAAAATTTACTAACGCATTGGATTCGGAAAGAAAAATAACAACACCATAACTAATTAGCAATTAATAATTATGAAAGACAGCAAAAGAACTGAAAAAAACAAATAACAATAAATAAATAGTAAATTTTATTAAAAAAGTTTCTTCAAATGACCGCACGACTCTAGCGCTTCCTTGCATACGCTCCGTGCATACGCTCAGTGTGAATAGTGAACGAACACACCTATAATTACAAAGGTATACAGTCGTCCTACAGGATGACTTCCACCAGGTTTTCTCCACCCAGCCATCTTGGTGTTTTTGCGTTGATCACACGGACACTCAATGACAACATTTTTTTCAATGTGTGAGTATTGTGCTAGTGGTTATGGAAGGGGAAGCCTTAGGCTTGGGTGGAGAAAACCTGGTGGGAGTCATATTTGTATTGAAATTTACAATATTTACACGAAAACCAATAAAACTAACACTATTGAGCGTGAGTTAGTAGCGCATATCTAGAGATTTATCGTGTTTTCGTTTTTTCGTGTTTAGTTGTGTCAATAGCCTTGTCGTTATACGTTTAAATAAAAAGCTATTGTTTGTTGTTCAGTTTATAAAAGAAAAGTGAATATGAATTATGCAACATTGGTGATCGAGCAATATTCACACAGAAATATGTTAAACATTACATGTTTTCGTTATGAGAGCTCAATTTGTTGAATTAATATGTTCAGAAAACAACAAGTATTGTTGTTATTAATATAATTCTAAAATTCAGTTATGAATATAAATAGTTTAAGTATTGTATTTATAAAAATTTATAAATAAATATGTTTATAAAATAATTAAAAAGTGTTCGTTGTTAGACAAATCTTGAGCACCCTGGCGAAAATGACAACACCAATCCGACACAAATCCGACAGTCGGTTTGTGCACTGATCTCATGCAAAAACGACACACAACCGACACACGAATATAAAAATTTTCAGATCATAAAAACAAATAGTAAATAGCATTTAAAAAATAAAATATTATGTCTAAAAATTTTCAAATATTAATCTTATAAATTTAGGCGCATTAGAATTTTGTTTTAATAATTTTTTTTATTAAAAAAACTCAATTATGTTCCAATATTGAAAGTAGGGTTATGTTGTCAGAATCTGTCAGAATTATTTGTACACGACTGTGAGAATTTTCAATTCTCACACAAATCCGACACACGTACGACAGTATAGTTTTATTTTGTATTTTTTAATGTTAAAAAGTATTTTTCATAATAATTTTTTTTTTTTTAATATTCTAGATATAATATTTCAATAATTTTAGACACCACCGCGTACCACTAGAAATTCGTATCAGCAATATACCGGTATTTTACTGGTACAGAACACCACAAAATGACAGCTGACTTTATTACTACTATCATACTAGTATAAAACTAGTAAAATACCAGTACAGTGTACTAGTATTGCATACCAGTAATATAACAGTATAATACCGGTACATCGTACAGACAATATTTTTTAAAAATAATTTACAGCCTTTTGTTTATTGAAATATTAAAATTCAAATGGCTGAGAAAATGAGTGCAATTAAATTTATATTTGACTTGCTAAAACTTGTTCAATAAAATATCTTTTTTCATTTACACCTCTTGCCTTAGCTATTTGTTCATTTAAAAATGATTTACTGACTTTTATATAACAAAATATCAAGAAGCAAATAGCTAATATACAGGAATTTTTTTAAAAGCATCTTTTCCCTTAGCTATTGTTTCTTTAACATTTTTCTAAATAAATGAAAGAAATTATTTTTAAAGGAAACAAATAGCTAAGGAAGAAGATGCTTCTAAAGAAGACAATTTCTTGGACAATTACTGCTAATTTGAATATTTTCTTGATCATACCAATAATTGTTTAAAAATTTTCCTTTTTTCTATGTTACCACTTTTCATTTAACAATTGTATTCAGGCATTCATTCATTAAAAAAAAATGAACAAATAGCTAAAGGAAAAGTATGAAGCTAAGAAAAAGGATGTACTCAAATAAAATATATATCCCAGCAATGATTGTTTAATGGAAGAAAAGAGTCGAGCTGAGGTAAAGGATGTACTTTAAAATGGATCAAGATGGATGCAATCGGATAAATATTTTTAACAGCAAATAATCGTTCAAAACATAATTTTTTTTGCAATTGATATACCTATAATTGATTGTAGAAAATCGCAAATTATTTATTATAAATTTATAATATATCGTCAACAAAGTACCGGTAAAATACCGGTATGTTGTTAGTATCTTATACTGCATTTATATACTAGTCAAATACCGGTATGATACCAGTAAACATATAGTCATAAAAAAACTGAGATTTTACCAGTATTGTACTGGTACACTGTGACAGTACAGTATACCGGTATAATACCTGTTAATGCCAGTTGTACGGTACAAGTTTTTTACCACTTATATATCGGAAAAATAGCGGTACTATACAAGTATATGGTTATCTGGTAATATTACAATTTTTGTTTTTTTTTATAAGGTCAAGGAAGGTTTTCTAAAAATACTTATTGTCTTCAAGATAATACACTTAATCTGTTTCTCATGTGTTCGGTATTATATCTAGAATATTAAAAAAAAAATTTTATTATGAAATACTTTTTAACATTAAAAATTACAAAATAAAACTATACTGTCGTACGTGTGTCGGATTTGTGTGAGAATTGTAAATTCTCACAGTCGTGTGTCGTACGTGTGTCGGATTTGTGTGAGAATTGAAAATTCTCACAGTCGTGTACAAATAATTCTGACAGATTCTGACAACATAACCCTACTTTCAATATTGGAACATAATTGAGTTTTTTTAATAAAAAAAATTATTAAAACAAAATTCTAATGCGCCTAAATTTATAAGAATAATATTTGAAAATTTTTAGACATAATATTTTATTTTTTAAATGCTATTTACTATTTGTTTTTATGATCTGAAAATTTTTATATTCGTGTGTCGGTTGTGTGTCGTTTTTGTATGAGATCAGTGCACAAACCGACTGTTGTCATTTTCGCTAGGGCAGTGTTTGAAAAGTGAATCTAATCCACCATAGATGAGAAAACATAAAAATTTGAGCCACTGAAAAATCACATGGGTTTTAGTCGTTTTATCCTGTTTTATACGTATTAAATGTTTTATCCATGGTTTTCTGTAAACAACTAAAAATTTCACAATTTGCACATCCCTGCCTAACACCGTTGTGCACCGTTAATTCCAAAATCCAAAGTATCTTTATCTCGAAACTCGTAAGAAACTATACCAGCGCTTGTTTTGCGCATCTCTGAAAGTGCTCGACCGGTGAAAATATTCCACGTTTTTGCTGACGTTGATCATGAGATACTTGACGAGATTGAGTCAACTTTTTCAATATAACAGTGTAGTCAATTTTTACTTGAAGTAGCTCAAATCAAGTTAATTAATTTAAATTAAAATAATTAGCAGTTTGGTTTTCATAAATATACAAAAAAGTATTAACATTTCAGCAAAGTGAATAATTGATTTATTTAGTACATTATAAAAAGTTGATAAGATGCATACAATTTTGACAAGAGGAAATGCTATTTTGGCATACACAGTTAGTGTTGCTGGATTCTTGACATTTTTTTGTTTTTTGACGACGGTTTTTTTGGACTACGGAACCAATACGACTCTCAACACAGTCAAGGTTGTTGTGTAAGTATAGTCAATTTTATTTGACAATTGTTTTTTTTTAAGAAACAATACATATGCGATTTTTTTTACATTATATTTAATACGTTTGTACATCGTTACAGTAAAAATGTCCCAGATTATAGTGCATCTCGGGAAAAAAACGACCTTGGTTTCTTAACGTTTGATCTCCAAACTGATCTTACTCCATTGTTCAACTGGAATGTCAAACAATTATTTTTGTATCTAACTGCTGAATATAAAACTTCTTATAATGAAATTAACCAGGTAACGTATCAACATTGAAAATAATCGTTTATATGTAAGTAAATATAGTTGGTAGTTTTTAATCTTGAATTTTTTTTTCAGGTTGTTCTATGGGACAAAATCGTTCTACGTGGCGATAATGCTGTTCTTGATTTTAAAAATATGAACACAAAATACTATTTCTGGGATGATGGAAATGGTCTCAAGTAATGGGTTTCGATAAGTTTTCCCTAGTTTATATATACTTTTTCAAAGATTTATAAATAAAAATTTTAATGTTTTTTGTTAGGGGCAACAGAAATGTCACACTCAGACTATCCTGGAACATTGTACCCAACGCTGGTCTCCTTCGCAGTGTCAGTGCTGTAGGCTCCCATACGTTCGCATTTCCGTCAGATTATACGACTTCAAGAGTCCGATAATACATTGATTTTTTGTCGAAAAAAAAATTTAGTTCTACATGAAATTTCATCTTTAGTACTAATTTTCAAAATAAATACACATTTATAAAAAATACAAAAATGAATATTTATAAAATTATAATGAACATAAATTTTAAATTTAATAAATAATAAATAAAGCACATTTCGTTATCGCGGTTCTCACTTAGAAAATTGTTTGAGGTACATTCTTAGCTACGTTCGAAATGACAGGACGTCTTGTATTTTTACAGTATGTAAATGGAATACTGATGCATCTTATCGTAAAATGATTAATTATGTTATATGTCGTTTTTAATAAATATTTAAAGTTGATAACTTTTAGTATGTTCAGTGTGCACAGTGATGGGTAGTCAGACGATTTTTGGAGTATCATACAATTATACGTATGATACCGTATGATAGTCGCAAGTGTCCTCTTTTTTTTATAAAATAAAGTAAATCGTATACAATACTTTTATTGTATACCATTCCACCATGAAGAATACAGGGTAGCTATTCTTGACTCGATTATCCCACCTACACGGGATAACATGAAAACGCCTGAAAATGATTAAGTCGTTTGATGTAAACCATTGAGAAGGATACAAATTAAGCCAAAATTTTTCATGTTTCGCGACAAAAAAGTTATCCCAGTCGCTCGGGATAACTTGCGGATAATCGAGTCAAGAATAGCTACCCAGGAGAACGAACTTAAATGGGGCTATCGAGCCAAAAACCAATGGCTGAATTAGTTATATTTTGGCCTGTAGAATGCTCTTTTGCAGCGCTTGCACCACTTTTAGTTGTGGTAGTACGCGTACGTGTGATAATCTATGAAACGGTATCTTTATATGTGAAGGGTGCAATGTTTATATTTATTTTTATTTATCATTGTTGATCATGTTAATATGTGAAGTTGATGTTTGAGCTGTCAGTCGTCTTGAGTAATTTTAATAATAATATATATTTTAATTTAATAATAAAAAAAAGTATTATTATAATAGAGTATTACTAATTAAATATCATATGTACTGTCAATAATAACAATGAGAAGAAAGTGATTAAAACTCAAGAGGAAAGACAGTTTATTTTCTGTTTTTTAAATAAATAAATTCCTGAAAATTTTTTTTAAATAAATAAGTAGCTCAAGAAAAAGATGTATTCGAAATAAAAACAATAAAATAAATCAATTCGCAAGTTTTTATTTATACGAATACTCAAAACTGAATAGCTGAAAAAATTGATGCAGCTAGAAAAATATTTTTAACAGCAATAATCGTTGAAAAATTTTTTTTTTATTAAGTCCATCTTTTTTTTTTAGCTATTCCCTGGTAAAAATTTTTTTCCGCCTTTTTTCCAACTTTCTCCGAAAATGACCCATGGTGGAGAAATGGCGGACAAATATCTCCACCATTTGTCCAACCTATATCCAACTTTTCTCCAACCTTCCTTTTTCTTTCTCCAACATTTCTACTATATTATTAAATAAAAAAACTTTGATTTGCATCAACGGTCCCGTACCCGTGCGGTCTAAAACGTTAGTCAGAAAATTAAGATATCGTCGTTCGTCGGTTCGATTCCCGTTAGTTGTGTTCACATTATTCATATAGTTGTTTAGTATATGTCGGAATAATTTTCAGGTGGATGAGGGTCGGAGAAAGGTCAGATAAAGGTTGGTCAAATAGCGGAATAATTTTCAGGTGGATGAGGGCCGGAGAAAAGTTGGATAAAGGTCGAAGAAAGGTTGGACAAAGGTCGGAGAAAGGTTGGACAAATGGTGAAAAAAAAGCAGAAAAATTTTTAGGTGCATAAAGGTCGAAGAAAGGTTGGATAAAGGTTGGAGAAGGGTTGGACAAATGGCGGAGAAGTTTGTCCGCTATTTCTCCATCATGGGTCATTTTCGGAAAAAGGTGGACAAAAGGCGTAGAAATGGCGTAGAAACTGCGGAGAAAAATTTCTACCAGGGATTGTTAAGAAAAAAAAAATTGTAGGCATTTATTTCTTCAAAAAACATAGAGTACATTGTCTTTTTCCAAGTCCATCCACTCCTTTAGCTATTTATTTATGAAAAAATGATTTTCAGGCTTTTATTTATTAGAAAAATAAAAAATAAATTGTCTTTCTTTGAGTCCATGTCTTTCTATAGCTATTTTTTATTAAAAAATAATTTACAGTCATTTTTTTATTAAAAAAAAAGAAATGAATGGCCTTTTCTTTGAGCCCATTCTTTCTTTTAGCTATTTGTTTATGAAAAAAAAATTTATTTATTCGAAAAATAAATTGACTTATTCTCGAGTACATATTTTTTTTTAGCTATTTGTTCTTTAAAAAAATAATTTATAGGTATTTATTTGAAAAATAAGAAATAAGTATTGTCTTTTGAGCACATCTTCTTTTTTACCTATTTGTTTATTAAAAAATAATTTATTTATGTAAAAAACGAAGAATAAATTATCTTTCTTTAAGTCCGTTTCTTTCTTCAACTGTTTGTTTGTTTAAAAATAATTTAAAAGCAAGAAGACTAGAGGTCTCTAGTCTTCTTGTTTAAAAGCTTTTCTTCATTTGAAAAATAAAGAATAAATTGTCTCTTCTTAAGTCTATCTTTTTCGTGAGTTATATTTGTTCATTAAATAATAACTTATTTATTTAAAAAATGCAGAGTTATTTATGATGACGAATCAATTTTATGTTGTTGACAATTGATTATTAATTTTTTAATTATAAATCTTATTATCTTAATTCATTATTTGGAAAAAAACTAATAAATGATCCATGTGATCATTTTTTATATTAATTAATAATAATAAACATTGATAAATGTAATTGTGTGTGTGTGTGTGTTAAAAAATGTTATTGTGTGGGTGGTCCAAGAGCGATATTTCGCCCTTTTTATTTAATTTTTAAAACTAATTCACCATTTGATTTTTATACACATTTTGGCTTACAGAGTTCATCCTCCTGTGAGGCTCACGGAATGGAGCAAGTATAGTATATAAAGTCGCCGAGGATGGCGCTCGTATCCGGACGGTTCCACGGTCACGTGTTGTTTTTGTTTACATTCTGACATGGATTTGTTACAATTGTTAATGTATATGATAAATTGACAAGTGAAAATATAATTATTTAATAATTAATGCAACTATTTAAAGTATCATCAACAAAAAATAAATTAATTTAATATCAATAAGTCTATACACGAATTTGAAGGTAAGTTATTGATTTTTTTATTATAAAAAATAAAAATATAATAAATATAACCAATTAAGTATCACAATCTCGATTTGTTCATATAGCTGTAATATTGAAAACATAACCCTAGCGAAAATGACGACAGTCAGTTTGTGCACTGATCTCATCAAGAGGCACGGTAGTGCCTCGAGTCAAGTATGAGAAAGGAAATATATATGTGTGTGTAAGAGTAACTACCGTGCCTTATTATACACGACACATTGGTGACCCCTTCCGTCCCCAATTATTTATGAATCAATTAAAAAATACGGGGTTTTGTAATGATCCCATAAATCAATGTCAAGCTTTTTTTTTAAAAAAAAATCAGATTTTTTAGTGGCTTATTTTTTTTTTTATTGAACAATCAAATTAACGGTTGCGATTTTTTGGCTGAAAAACCAGATTTCTGATTTTGTTAAGTTGGTAGTACAGTATAAGATTATAAATTTTTTTTTTTTTTAACTTTTCTCACTTGCTCATTTTTGTTGGCTGCACTGCAGAGTTGACATATGAATATATGATAAATATTGCAATATTGTATATTAAAAATAATAAACATCAAATGATACACCGGTAAAATAATTATAAATAAAAATTAAACTTGATGATATATAAATTGTGTATGTTACAAAAAAAACTTTACAAAAAGATGTGATATCTAACAAAAAACAAAAAACAAGTATTTTGTACAAAAAAAAGAGTCAAGTACTCGAAATTGTAGTCAATTTGTAATGTAACTTGTTTTGCCATTAATTAATCTAAAATGTTAAAAAAAAAAAAAATAAAAAAAAAAAAATTATACTTGACCCTGCTAAACATAAGATTGAATAATGTTGGCTTAAAATTTTATTTTTAATTTAGGAAAAACTACGCAGGGTCAAGTATAATTTTTTTTTTTTTATTATTTTTTTTTTTTAACATTTTAGATTAATTAATGGCAAAACAAGTTACATTACAAATTGACTACAATTTCGAGTACTTGACTCTTTTTTTTGTACAAAATACTTGTTTTTTGTTTTTTTTAGATACAAAAAACGACACACAACCGACACACGAATATAAGAATTTTCAAGTCATAAAAACAAATAGTAAATAGCATTGAAAAAATGAAATATTATGTCTAAAAATTTCTAAATATTAATCTTATAAATTTAGACACATTAGAATCTTGTTTTAATAATTTTTTTCATTAAAAAAAACTCAATTATGTTTTAATATTGGAAGTAGGGTTATATTGTCAGAATCTGTCAGAATTATTTGTAAACGACTGTGAGAATTTTCAATTCTCACACAAATCCGACATACTACGACAGCATAGTTTTTTTTGTATTTTTTAATATTAAAAAGTATTTTTATAATAAAATTTTTTTTTTTGATATTTAATATATAATATTTTAATAATTTTAGGTACACTAATGTTTTTTTAAAATACTTATTTTATGAGAAAATTATAACTTCTTGTCGTGTCTATTATTTTTGCTTGATATTGAAGTGAATTTGAAAAAAAATTTGGCGTGTTTAAAATTATTGAAATATTATATATTGAATATAATATTATAATTAAATTTTTTTTAATATTAAAAAATACAAAAAACAACTATACTGTCGTATGTGTGTCGGATTTGTGTAAGAACTGCAAATTCTCACAGTCGTGTACAAATAATTTTGACAGATTCTGACAACATAACCCTACTTCCAATATTCAAACATAATTGAGTTTTTTTAATAAAAAAAATTATTAAAACAAAATTCTAATGCGCCTAAATTTATCAAGAGGCACGGTAGTGCCTCGAGTCAAGTATGAGAAAGGAAATTTATATGTGTGTGTAAGAGTAACTACCGTGACTATATTATACATCAAATATTTTGCCCCCTTCCGTCTCCAATTTTTAGAAATTTAATTAAAATATGATGGATTTAATTAAAAAATATGAGGCTTTGTAATGATCCCATAAATCGATGTCAAGCTTTTTTTTAAAAAAAAAATCAGATTTTTTAGTGGCTTATTTTTTTTTTTATTGAACAATCAAATTAACGGTTGCGATTTTTTGGCTGAAAAACCAGATTTCTGATTTTGTTAAGTTGGTAGTACGGTATAAGATTATAAAATTTTTTTTTTTTTTTTACTTTTCTCACTTGCTCATTTTTGTTGGCTGCACTGCAGAGTTGACATATGAATAGATATATGATAAATATTGCAATATTGTATATTAAAAATAATAAACATCAAATGATACACCGGTAAAATAATTATAAATAAAAATTAAAGTTGATGATATATAAATATAATATAATAATATAAATTTCAAGAAAAACTTTACAAAAAGATGTGATATCTAACAAAAAACAAAAAACAAGTATTTTGTACAAAAAAAAGAGTCAAGTACTCGAAATTGTAGTCAATTTGTAATGTAACTTGTTTTGCCATTAATTAATCTAAAATGTTAAAAAAAAAAATAATAATAAAAAAAAAAAATTGTACTTGACCCTGCGTAGTTTTTTC
>WSYQ01000248.1:0-21067 GCA_011426435.1 Lysiphlebus fabarum | reverse complement strand
GTTGCGATTGTTTAATACGATAAGATAAATAAACACAAAATGAAACTAGACAAAAAAAAAAAAAAGGTTTCAAATCATGGGGTTTAAATATTTTACATTGTTATATAGAATTTTATTTGTCAAATATATATATTTTCTCGTCTTATCAGTTTTGTAATAAATTTAAATTTTACTTATCACTAAAAATAAAGATATATTCTTTATAGACAAAAGCAAGATGATGTCAGATATTTACAAGTGTATCATTTTTATATATTTATTTAACTTTAAATTCTATAAATATAAATTGTGTTTGATAAATGACGGAAATGACAAAGACTCATAATGTACTTTGTCGGTTTTTAGTTGAATAGTATATTTATTTTATGATAATACAAATTACAATTTTATTTTAAAATTTTATTATCAAAAAATATTTATTTGTTTATTTATTATTTAAATATATATATTTTACTTACTTGAACTGCAAATAACAGCATTGAAAATTACAAACAATATCATTTTGATAAACATTTTAAAAGTTGGTAAATTCATTTTTATTTTTGTTCACTTCACTAAAATTAAATTTAAGTCTATCAAATGTATTTTTAATATATATTTTTTTTATTGTTAATTACATATATGCGAGGGATGTTTTAAGACTGGGTGGTCAAACACCTTGCAAACGGAAATAAAAAATAAAAAAAAAAAAACTGAATTGTATATGATGTTGTTGTAGTGTTAAACGAAACGTGCAGCTTTTTTTTTTTTTACATTGAGGTAACAAGTAAACTAGATATATTATACCGTTGTTATGTTTCACTTGATGAATCTTCAAGTTCGCTCTGTTGAAACGTTTTTTTTTTTTAAATAATTTTTAGCAACAAATTATCAATTTTTTTATTTAAAATTTTATATACACTATTTAAATAACAAAAAAAATTAATAATTAAATTTTTTTTTAAAAAAACAATTAACACTATGAATTTTATTGTTAAACATTTGTTTTGACAGTTTTAAATTTATATTTATTAATCACAAAAATTATTAAAAATTATTTGGTATTATTTAAAAAAAAAAACAACACAATTTAATAAATTTGTCAAAATTTTAATCCACACGCTGCACCGGCTCGCGAACGAATGCCGATCATGAAAACCTGAATGAATCTTGTTGAAGCACAAGTTTATGTTATTCGAGGTAGCCGGTGTATCCCCACTATTAAATATGATAGTAACACGAGGTTCTTCTCATTTTCTCTTATACTGCTATTGTATTCTCTCTTTTTTTTTTTTTTTTTTTTTATTTTTCTATTAAATACAATATATACTATACAAACAACCAGCGGGTGTTGCAAATAATAAAATATAAAATAGACACAGACTCTTTGACGCGAGATTCGTTTGCCTCCAGTTTGACTAGAGTTATGTTTTTCTAAGAAATCAGGTGTTTTCTAAAATCAATGTATTTTTTTTTTCATAATAATAATAGTAATGTTTGTTAAGAAAAAAAAAAGAAAATACAACAAATAATTTTCATCGAAAAAATTGGCTTAATAATATTACAATTGTCATTGTAATTTTGTCATTTTTACTAAATTCAAAAATTATTTTTAATTTTCTTGTTATAAATTTTGGGGGGTTTTTCTATTTCTTTTATAATTAAAATAACTTTAACATTTTGTAATTATATTTATTATTTGAACAATAAATTTTCATCGTTTTAAATTTTCACAGTAGGAGTCGCATGTGAACAGTTAAATTTGTCGATAGTGTAGATTTTTATTCTCAGTCAGTATAATATATTATATTTTTTATCAAAAGAAAACTATTTAATCATGTGATGGTTATTTAATATTTAATTTTAAATATAATAATAAATTAATTGATTAATATACAAAATAAAATGAATAAAAATAGTTTAGTTTTTGATAAATATGAAAATAAAAAAAATGATATGATTGATGAATCAAATGTTCATTGCAGTACACGATTTACCGATATCACATATTATAGAAAATAAAATAAAAATGTAAAGTTGAATTTTAAAATTATGATGTGATGGGAATGGCAGTATATAGGTATTGAAAATAGTTTATATTTATAAAATCCTGAACACGTATTTTGTGGTACCTCAGGTGTCTCGACCCAAGAAACTTCAATACGTGTTTAAAATTTTAAAATACAAAAAAAAAAAATATTCAACAATCCTTCATGTTGTTGCTATTATCTCTCATTATTACTGACAAATATTTTATATTGCACAATTACACTAAACTTATCATATGAGTATATACTTGAAAATAAAACAACACATATAGTTTAAAGTTTTTATTACAATATATCAACTGAAAACTCATTATAACATAATATTTTCATATTTTTTTTTATTTTATATTTTTAAAATTATTATAACTTGATATTCTATTTTTTAAATTTTAAAATTCAATAAAATTAAATATTTAAATTTAAAATATTATATTTTCAATTGAATTAAATTTTTATGGTTTAATGATTTTGAGTTTCACTTTGCCAGTAAAAAAGACAAAGTGCCTGCGGGTTACTGATGAGATCGTAAATTTAATGGAACCAATGATAAAATAAATAACTCTATATATATATATATATATATATATCGTTTGATGCCATCAGAAAATGCACTTGTTTTAAAATCGAAAAAAATAAAAAAAATAAATAAAAATTTCACGAACATGTAAAATTCTCTCAAAGCTCTGAAAGCAATGATAAAAATAATAAAGCTGATTCATTGATTTTAAAAGAAAATTTTATTTTATTTTTTCTTTACCTCCGTGTTTTAATGAGTTTTTTTCTTGGTAATTAAAATTTATTTCATTATGATAATTCAAATTAAAAAATGAAAATATAATTTAGCTAAGAAAAAGGCTTGCTGAGAAAATTAAGTAACAAAAGTTTAGAGATTCAATTGGCCAAACAATTTATACTTTGGCCAACATTTTATGTCAATTTACTAAATTGTTGAAGGCAGTATAATTATATTTAACAGGTTTTTTATAAAAAAACACTAAACACTGTACATGGTAGTAGTTATTATGAACAGATACATATATAATATAAATTTCGATTTATAGAAGGTTAAAATTGATTTGAATTGCAATCGTGAAATTCCAAACTGACACAATGTATATTTTAATTTCATATTTGTATTTTGACGATATATGGAAGCTCGATTTAATTTTCCCTCTATACATTCTTGTCTCATCAACCATTTCAAAATGAATATTTTTTTAATAATATTTATTGCATCATTGCGACAATAGCAACTGGAAAAACAATTAATTTATTTGGAAAATATATATTCCACAATTTTCAATTTATTACTGTGGTTTTATTCAAAATGTTTTTTAAAAATTTTCAAATTAATTACGAGTGGTTAATGCATTGAGTTAATTTTACTTGAAAAAAAAATATGTTTTAATCTGATAAGATAAAAAATATAAATTTTCATGAATTTTTTTTTCTTTTTTTTTATTAATTAAAAAATATATAAATTAAATTATATATAAAATTCAATAGTTGAAAAAAAAAAAAAAGAAAATTAAAAAAAAAAAAGTTTCAATCATGACATAAACTTGTCAGTATATTTATTGTATTTTTTTTTTTGTAAAAGAAAAATTTTGAAGGAAGTAAATTGAAGTTGGTCAAAGTTGATGATAGTTTGTTCAACTAAAAAAACTTTTAAGATTAAATAGATATATATATATATGGATAGTTGAATAAAATAAAATGAGTTAATAGATATATAAAAAAAAAAAGTACAGAGAAAAATAAAATATATATATTGTTGAAAAGTTTATAAACAAATTATTAAAATAGTAATTTTGATTAATTTTAAATGATATTTTACTTTTTCATTAAATTGATAATAATTAGAATTTTAATTTTTGTAATTTTCATTAGCAAAAGTAGAGCAATTAATATTTTAGTAAAAATTAAAATAATATTTTGAAAATATAATTTAAAAATAAATAAATTAATTAGACTCGATATATAATGGCAAAGTAAAAATGCTATAAATATATAAATTCTGTAAACTCAGTAGCCAACAATTCGGTACCATATTGTTTTTTTTAAAAAAACTTTTAAAATATATATAATTTAATAGAAAAAAATAAATAAAATAAGAAAAAAAATATAACTTAAATATAAAAAAAATGAAAAAATCCTAAATATAATTTTTTTTTTTTGCTACTTATTTTCAAGATACAATAAAAATAACAACATAATCTTGTCATTTTTTTTTATTATTTTATTTTTATCTTTATTATTTTCATTATTTTGACGTTTGTATACGTAGCTTATATGATCCCTTGTGGTTTTTTTTCATTTTATTTAGGATCAGATCAAATTTTAGTAAACGTATATATATAAGTAAGACAAATCAGTAAAATTATTGCGGCATGCGTTTCGTAAAAATGATCCCCAGTGTCTTGACATTTTTTTTTTTTTTTTTTCGTAAGCCCATTTATATCTCAATTTTTATTATTCAACACTTAATCTTTTTTTTTTTCTTTCCCTTACGTGTTAAATGATACAACTATAGCAAACAAAGATACCAATCAAATATAAAACGATAAATATAAATTTATTTATTTATTTTTTCACAACTAACTAAACAAATAATTAACATGTTTTTTATTATTAATTTTTTTTATTCAATATATTTTCCATTGCATTGATGAAACATTAAAACAAAAAAAAAACAAACATTCGCTGATGAAAATGGAATTGTTTTATGTATGTTGTATATAAGTCATGAAAAAATAAAAAATTCAAAATATCAAATGAAAAATGAGAAAATGAATATATATAGGTATGAGAATAAAAAAATAAATAAAAATAAAAGTAGAATAATAAATAAATAAATGGATATGAATATAGTGGTATGGCGTGTAAGCTTGCGTGATATGCTGACAGAGACGAGACCATGAGTAAAGTAATGCAAAAAGCTGTTTATAAGTTAGAAAAGTTTAAGTATATATGTATGTAGTTGCGTTAAATGACTCGCGTGTGGGCGATGGAATGTCACTCAGAAACGATATCAATTCACCTCGATCGTGAAACTAATTTACTCAACTAGTAAAAATAACGTGTCGTCATGAATAATGTTATTTTTAATTTAACAAAAATTTCTTATATAAATAATATATATAATTTTTTTTTTCTAACTGCATATATATGAGTATACATTTTATAAAAAAATAGAAATTGAAAAATTATCAATTTTTACATCTCATTATAATTAAAATAATAATAGTTAATTTTAAATTAACTAAAGTTTTTGTTATTAAATTATTGAATAATTAATAATAAAATACAAAAAGAAAATTTTAAATAAATAAAAAATTGAAAGTTTCGTACTTGTCTTCAATTTTGATTGTTTAAATTTTCTTTTTCTTTTTTGTATATTTATATCTAATCTAATCTAATTTTCTACATATTTTCCATGCTTGTTTTTGACTTTTGTCAAAATACTAGTGTACACACTATAAATGCTCTTGTATTTATATATCTATTCTCTTGTCTCATCATTTTACCCTACCTTCTCTATTTTTTATGTATATATATATGAGACAGAAAATAAGAGAAGTAACCCTCAGATGTGTCAAGTTCAGTCGCATATGTTTTGCTTGTATACCTACGGGAATCTCCTGACTACCCTTGCAATGTTTCCATCCTTGGACTCAGACTCAGACTCAGACACATAGTCACATAGTCACATAGTCACATAGTCACATAGTCACATAGTCACATACATGTACATGCACTTGATGTACAAAATCTCTCTTCTATTTTATGTAGTTTGGTATTTTAATAAATATCATTCAACAACACATATATATGTTACCTTTACATATTACAAATTGTTGAAAAAAATAAAAATAAAAAAGAAACAATTTAGATTTCATTTTGTCTAAAATGAATATTTAAAAAAATAAAAAAAACAACGTTTTGAAAGAGGTTGGAATATATATATATTATATAAAGAATGAAAAAATATTTCTTAACAATTTTTTTGCATGAAGAAATCTTATTAAACTAAGTTTAATAGGATATTCTTGGGTAGTAGGGAGCAAAAGATAGCCGATTATTTTCTATATGTACACAGTGTATATATATATATAAAGTTAGTTGAGGTTTTGTTAGGGTGACTTTTACTTGTTCTTCATTTGATTTTAATATTAATATGTATTTTTATAATAGCAAGAAAAAGAAAAAAACAATATTTTTTTGTATAAAAAGGATCCTTGTTATCGGTTTCATAAAATTTTAACTAAAAATTGAAGAAAAAATAGCCTATTTTTAAAAGTCAGGAATTTCTAAGTCCAATAAAATCTTCAAATAGATAAAAATTCTTTATACAACAGTTCTAAATAACGTCTTTTGTTGTTGTTGACTCAATTAAATCATAATATCGTGAAATAATAACTGAGAAAAATTTTTTTTTAAGAAAAATGCACTTTTTGCAAAAGACGGACTTTGACTCGGAGGTCAAAGCTAGCTTCTAGGTCTCATAAAATCTTCAAATATATACCAATTCTTTATACAACGGTTTTAAACAACGTCTTTCGTTGTTGTTTATGCAATTAAATCATAATGTCGTTAAATAATAAATAAGAAAAATTTTTTTTTAAGAAAAATGCACTTTTTGCAAAAGACGGACTTTGGCTTGGAGGTCAAAGTTAGATTCTAAGTCCAATAGAATCTTCTAATAGATAAAAATAGTTTGTCTTATGATTCTAAACAACGTCTTTCGTTGTTGTTGACTTAATTAAATCATAATATAATGAAATAATAACTGAGAAAAATTTTTTTTTAAGAAAAAAGCATTTTTTGCAAAAGACGGACTTTGACTCGGAGGTCAAAGCTAGCTTCTA
The DNA here is from genome assembly GCA_011426435.1 of Lysiphlebus fabarum. NCBI lineage: Eukaryota > Metazoa > Arthropoda > Insecta > Hymenoptera > Braconidae > Lysiphlebus > Lysiphlebus fabarum. The sequence goes on along the minus strand of WSYQ01000248.1, from coordinate 14,172 downwards.
AGTCCAATAAAATCTTCATATAGATACCAATTCTTTATACAACGCTTGAAAACATAGTCTTTCACGGTCGTCTACTCAATTCTATTGTAATGTCATAAAATTTTTACTTAAAAAAATTTTTTTTTCACTAAAATGCCGTGTATTCACAAGACTGACTTTAGCTTGGGAGTCAAAGTTCAACAAAATCCTAAAATATTTAGATATAATTCATACAATGCCAGAAAACATTGTTTTTTATTATACTAAAATAAATGAATGAGTATAATCGCGTGATGAACAAAAAAATAAAATAAAAATGATCATTTGCCGGTAGAAATTTTGCTCATGATGTATTGTTATTTTGAGTCACGAAACTGTTAAATAAATATGATAATGTTTGTTATTGTTATATATAGATAGTGATACGTAGTGACAAGCTAAAGAGATTTTTTTTTTCTTTTTTATATATTCTTTTATTTTACAAGTACAAGTATATATTGTTTTTTATTTTTTATTTTGTTTGTTTATATTTACATATTTTTTTATCTCACGTTTATATGTACACACTTTGTGAGTATTTGGCTATTCATTTTCCGACTCGAGGCATCATAGCTTGTGTTGTTGTATGCAATCGTGACAATGCAAATGTATATATGTGTATGGCTTGATATACATATAGTGTCGGCAAAAGAGTAGGTAAAACAATAGCTTCAGGCATTAAAAAAGAGGCAACGAAAAAGACGACACACGAGTTCGTCGAGATGAGTAATGAAACAGTCACACGCGCACAGTGTTTTCTTTGCTTTTTTTGTTTTATTATCATTATTATTATTTTTTTTTTTATTACTATTTATAAATACTTTGTTTATTCTTTATTTTTATTTATTTATTTTTTTTTATTGTAATTTGTAATAAAGAAGACAGGTTTGTGTGAAAACAGGGTGTTTTTCAAGTGTAAAGAATATCAAGCTATGCATATAACACATATTTCAAATTAAATACTTTGAATTATTTTATATAATTAAAAAAAATAATAAATAATAATTTAAATTTTATAAATAATATAGAAACTTTAAAATTGAATTTAATACAATACAAAATACATAGAATTTTTTTAAAATTTTACTTGTAGTTTCAATTTAAAAGAAAATGAATTTCAATTTTCACAGAACAGCTCATTGATTCAATATTCGTTTATAAAATAGTAAAAAAACTAAAAAAAATAGAATAAAGAGTTTTAAAAAAATAAAATAAGTGATACTATGAAATTTGTGAATTTAGATTATTCAATCGAGGATATTCAGTGAGTCGATGAGCATTTGCGTTTATATCGTTGAACCAAAATACCATTGTACATACGATGTCCGATTGAATCGCAATGCCTCGATGTTTGTTGTATATGAATTTTATATTGCTATTTGGTTCATGTATCAATTGTGTGTATATGTGTCTATGTGGGTCAGACGAATGAGAATCACATAGCAAAATTTTGCAAACGTCATGAGCGTTTTCTTCTCGCTCGATTTGATCATTTGTATATTCATATATGTGATATTGTGATATGGTAATGGTGATGGTGGTACTTTGTACTTGTTACATTACTGTCACATTTATATATATGTTATTGTTATATAAATCTCAATAACTGGATACATAATTTTCTTACCAAAAACATCATTAACTTATCCCAAATGGAAAATGTTTCTATAAAAAATTTATATGAACTTAGACGTACATTTTCCATACATATATTATAAATATAGTTCACACGTGTGTAATTTTTTCTGCATTCTAATTTTCTTTTTTTTTTCTATATTGTTGAGCATAATAAAAATAACATGTACTTACTTTTTTTAATATGCTGTGACTATTTTTACACCAATAGAATTAACCTGAAGTGGTAAAATTGACAATATCCATGTCGAGTCACCCAGAGTTAGGCTATTTTTTCAAAAAGAGCGTTTTTTGAAAAAAAATTATATTTCGAGACTTTTTTAGCCTATCTTGTAGAGCATTAAAAAAGCATTATTCTAGAATTTTTTTGAAAATTTTCCCAGGATTAGTTCATGAAATTTTAAAATCAGAAATATCCAAAATTCATGTAAATTGATTTGTCATCGTTATAAAATTTTTTTGAGTGAATTCTATTCTGATTTATATTTTTCTATCTTGTAGAACATCAAAAAAGCAACATTTTGCTATTTTTTGGGAATTTTCTAAAGAATAGATCATAAACAACTAAAATCTATATAAATCTATAAATAAATAAAAAGTATTTAGCATAAAATGAGGCAAATCTATTGTCTTTTTTGATAATAAAATTTATATTTCAATTCTCATTTTATCAATTCCAATAATAAATTTTATTCCTCAACCATATGGAAAAAAAAAAAACAAAAAAAATATAGTAAAAAATAAAAAAATTTAATTATTTATCTCATTCAAAATTGATAAATTTCATTTCATTTCAGTTTTTATGTCTATTTATTGAATACGCCATTTTCATGGACATTTTATCTGTCGGTTTTTGTATTTTTGTTATGAGTTTTTTTTATTTGCCTGAAAATAATTTGAAAAAAAAAAAAAAAAAAAAAAAATCGAGGTCTGACTAAACGTATGTTTATACTACTGTCGTCTGGTCGTTTTGTTGTCGGTATTTGAGAGCAGCGGACATTGGAAATAATAAAAATAAAAAAATAAAATATAATAAAAATAATAAACCAATGAAAAATAAAATATAAAAAATAAAAATAAATAAATATATATAAAAAAATTATGAAAATGAAATGTACAGAGTACATTGGAATGAGAGTGTTTCTCTGAAAGAAACATTTTATGCTGATTACACATTTGTGTATGTATTCCTTTATGAAGCCACTTTCTCGAATGTAAACGTTGAATGAGAGACCCAGAAAATAATGACTACTGTCATGTGTATATTTTTTTATTTTTTTTTATTTTGTTCATTTTACATATAAATGTCAAGATATAAACAAGTACATTTTACTTTTGTAAATTCATAATGGTTTTTTTTGAAAAATAAATAAAAAAAATTATAACAATATATACTGTTAGCAGTAGAATGATATCAAATTTAAATTTAAAAAATAATTTTACATAAAAATTAAATAGTTTATTATAAAAAAAAAAAAAAAAAAATTATACAGGTGTTATTGAATAGATGTCAGTAAAGATTCATTGAAAGTTTCAATGTGGGTGTTTGTGGTTATACTGTATATACATATCGATAGATCAAGGTTTGCACAGTGTCGTCAACTGTTGGGTCACTGCAAGTTATCCAATCTATACCAAGTGAATATCTGGTGTACCAGGTGCTTAAACCAACAGCATGTAAATTCGTATAGTTTAGGAAGGAAGTAATTAGATGCGTTGTTGTGGCAAAAGCTTCACCTTTGAACTATCTATAGTGATACTACTACTACTACTACTACTACTTCTACTATCACTATGTTCATATATAGTGTTTCTCTGTGATCTACCTATTTCTAGCCATTTTCATTCTGCATACAAAAGTGACCACCAGTTTTGTTATACAGTAGCCCTGTGATACTGATATACCTAAACATTTTGATACAAAAAATATTTTAAAAAAATAACAAACAAACAAACAAACAAACAAGTTTTTCTATAAAGTAAATATATACTATTATGATAATTTTATTCATTGATAAAATTTTTAATTGATTTTATATATATTATTTTATAAAATCAAAAATAAATTAAATTTTTTCAATTTATTTTATATATATATATATAATTTTTTTTTATTTTCAACAGAAACAATGTAAGAAAATTCATATTAAATTTAGTAGCACCCTCAGGCTTTTGAATTAAACACCTAGCTGAGGATATATTTACGAGTTTCATGACTTATATGTATATAACGTTCAACAATTTTCTTACCTTGGCAACTGACTTTAAGTTGCACTAGCTCTTATATATAAAATCTCAGTTATATATATATATATTTTTTATACTTTATATAAGAATTTTTTTTTTATTTTATTTTATATTCTAGTACTTTATCACTTAACTTGCGTGATTCTATGTAACTTGTTCATCAAGACGTGACGAACTGACCAGAAATTCGTGCTAAACTATATATACAGTCAAAAAAAAATCATTGCAAAAATAAATCTAGTAATAAAATAAAAAATTAAATAGAAAAACAGAGAGAGAGAGAGAGAGAGAGAGTTAGAAAGTGCTATAAAAGTGTAGAGAGTTACCAAAAACAAAAAAAAATAAAATGAAATAAAATAAAATGAACGTAAAAGTGAAGTGGGTGGTAGAGTGTACAGTTGGGTGCCTCGTTACGTGCAACAAAAGCCGATGAAGTTTTTGAGATGGATAGAAAAGTAGTATAGTACAAAATCATAAACTACGTGCAAAAATCATTTTACTATTTTACTATACAGGAACCTAGTGGTTTGTCAAATATTAGCTGTTGTAGTCAAAAATATGAAACATTTCAACTGCGAATATTGTTGAAAAAAAAAAAAAATAATTAATACATTGTAATGAATTTAATACAACAAAATGTCACGTGATGTGGTGATAAAATATATTTTAAAATGCCTGAGGATATAAATGAAGATAAAATCATAGGTTAAACGTGTTTTTTTGTTAAATAACGTAATTATTTTTAGACACAGATATTTATGTATGTATACTTTTATATAATAACTGACTTTGTTAGTTACAATGTACACTATATATATATGTGTATATCGTTGACTATGTCATTTTATATTTACACGATCACTTGAAAATGGGAAAAAAAAAAAAAATGAAAAAAGTTAAAATTTTCTATAAAAATTTAGTTAAAACTTCTTTTTTATTTTTAATTAATTTTTTTTTTAATTCTAATGATAGACGTATATTTGTATATACAATATTTAAGGATCGATAAACTCGTGAATAATTTGTAATCATATCATCCATACAAAATTCATTGAGATTGTTATTTTGTCTAGATATTTGCGTTGTCACATTGAGTTGGATGTGTATATATATATTTGCTTCACAATTCCCACGTTGATTCGTAAATTAATTAGTTTGACCAGTATAACCCCTAGGCACCTTTGATCGACACGATTTCAAAATTTTTTAAAATAAAAAAATATTAAAAAAACAGATTGATTGAATCAATCTAATATTGAATAGTCAATACTGATACAAATCGAATATTATTCAATGAATATTTTTAACTGTATAATGTATTTTTTCATTCTACTATTTTTAATTTATCTAATCGATAACAGATTGAAGGTTTCTTCTTTAATATTTTTTTTAAATTGCTTGTATATATTTTGCAATCAAAATATTTATCAAAGTAAAAACATTAAGATTCTCTTGGGTATATTAAGTTTTTTAAAAAACAATGCTCAACTTTATTTATCTTTATATTGTTTTAAAAATGATAAAGAAACAAAGCTAAATAAAATTTACAATTTATATTTACAACTTGTTTTTTTTTTTAAAATAAAAAAATGCTAAAAAACGAATTAAAAAAAAATACTTTCTTTTGTCGGTTTTGTATATAATGAGACACATTTACGTTTTTAACAAAACATTATCAGTAAAATTAATCGAAAACCAAATAATAAAAAAAAAAAAAAAAATATCTGATTTCTATCCTGATTTTTTTTTTCCTTAGCTACCACAAAAAATGTGATTTTCGAAAAATTTTTTTTTCTTTCTGTATTGTTGAGCGTAATAAAAACAACATGTACATACTTTTTTCATTGTGCTGTGACTATTTTTACACGAATAGAATTAACCTGAAATGGTAAAATTGACAATATACATGTCGAATCACCCAGAATTAGGCTATTTTTCCAAAAAGAGCGTTTTTTGAAAAAAAATTATTCTTCGAGACTTTTTGAGCCTATCTTGTAGAGCATCAAAAAAGCAACATTCTGTTATTTTTTCAGAATTTTCCTACGATTAGTTTATGAAATTTTAAAATCAGAAATATCTAAAATTCATGCAAGTTGACTTTTCATTGTTATAAAAAATTTTTAGAGTGATTTCTATCCCAGTTTTTTTTTTCTATTACGTTAAGCATTGAGTAAGCAATATTCTGCTATTTTTAGGGACTTTTCCGAATTATTCACTCATATGATATCAAGATATCATTTGATATTTTTCATATAAATTTTGTAGCAATTCAAAATTTGATAGTTGAATACAAATACAAATTTAAACTCGTGTAATCTTACACATTTAAAATAGAAAATATTTTCTCTATTGTTGTGTAGGTAAAAGTTTGTATGCATGCACATGTATGATGACAGAATAAAAAGAAAAACGTAAAAGGATAACCAGAAAATTGCAAGGATATTCTAGTTTTCATTGCAATGCCACCACCAGCATAACAGTTTTCCGGAGGTATCAAATTGCTTTCCCTTAGTTTTTCTCATACCTCTTTTTGCTTGTCGTTTCATTTCGTTTACCCTTTTCAAGTTATGTATATATATCTATTTTATTTTAACTCTTTTATCTAGAAATATACTCTGTCTTTTTTACTCACAAAAAAATATACAATGAAAAATTGGATACAGTATCACCAATACTATCACCTACCTACCTGCCTACTTCTTGCCTCCTTCAATGTTTTTTTTTTCGTATTTTTTTTTTACTTTTTTATATTTTTTTCATTTCAACTATTCCAGTACCGGCACCTCATTGCGCCAGCGCTGTTTATCGCGCGCGTGTCTACATTTGTACGTTATACTTTCTCTCTCTGATATACGTTTTTGTTACTCCTGTGCGTTTATAGAGTATAACGTAGCTTGTACTATTTCCGAATGCCGTATCCTTGGTCAGTCTGCCGCGACGAGTCGACGTGCTTAATCGTCACGTCTTCGATTAAATCATTAATTGTGATTAAAACGTCTAATTATTATTTTTTTTACACGTGAATATTTTATATTTCATTTTATCTTTTCTACTTGAATTGTAAGTTTGGGGATTGTTTTTTGTTTTTAAATATTATTTTATACCATTTTTCATTTGAGCTTTTATATAAATTTAAGGGTAGTTTTTTATTTGTATTATTTTAAATTAATATTTTCGTTGATGAATTTATATTTTGGGTTCTCGTATTGAGTGCAAAATATTGCTGGACTTATTTACAGATACATATTGTTTTTTTAAAAAATAAACAAATAGTATGTATTTATTAAAAAATATATCACAACACATATGATTACTGACGGAGCAATGACAACTGCATTTATTTTGTCAACTTTATTGTAACATGCAATCATATTTTTTTTTGTGTTATTTAATTTTGTTAACTCACGCGAGAACCCATTTTACAAACACTGCAGTATTTTAATTTTTTTAAAAAATATATTTATTTTATAATAAATACTTGTATTTTTTAATAATATATAAATGTTTTTTTTATTTAATAAAAAAAATTGACTTGGAAGATCAGGTCATTTGAAGCATGTAAACAATTGTCAACAGGCCATGATTCGCTGATCGTTCTTGTTTGATATTTGGATTTTAACATCCGGTTTATGTTGGAACACAAAAGATTATCTACGCTGAATTGAACATATTTTTTTGTTTTTTTTTTTTATATTTTTTATATTTTTTTATTTTTTTATTTTATTGTCAATTGTGAAAACTCAATAGAGGATCCATTAAGCCATCAACAAGTGAAGTGATGAAAGGATATTTTTTTTCAAAGAGAAAATGTTACTATATAATTGACTTGTGTGAAATATTATCGTGAAATAGTGACGAGATAATAAAATAAATAATAAAACAAAAAAAATTATTAAAAGTAATATAAATGTGCTTTTTTTTTAAAAAAATATATATTATATAGTTTGATTTGTGAGTTGAGTTAATTCAAAAAAAAAAAAAAAAATATATATCTCGGTGAGTTTTAAGTAGTAAAAAATAAAATAAAACAAATTTTTCTTTATTTTTATTTTTTATATATACAATTGCAATAAGTTTGCTATTATTTTTTTGTACAGTTAGCTCAACTGTTACTTATTTTTTTTTTATCAATAATATTTTTAAAGTAGAAAATAAAAAAAATAATTCAATTGTATTAGCTCGGTTTTTCTTTAGCTATCAGTTGTGCAAAAAATAGATAAAAAATAAAAATAATATATTTTAAGGATAATCCGTCTATGAAAAATCGTGCTCAGGACATTTTATTTTATTTTTTTTTATATTTTTTACTTACCCAGGTTAAATTTATGATTCTTCATTGTCGCTTCATCGGTTTACCGTTTTTCATGGTACAATAATACTTTACCTCACAACAATTTTACTTTTTTTTTTTTTTCTATTATTATCATAATTTTATTATATTTTTTTTATAAATATATGTTTCACATAGATAAATGTACTTGTGGTTAAAAAATTTCTAGCTACCACAAAAATATCAATATGAACATTTAATATTTGAGGATATGTTAAAAAAATAAAAAAAATAATAAAAATCACATTCATGACTGGTTATATTTTCTAGCCACTTGATTGTGATGTTGAAATAGCCATTTTTTTTTTTTATAATATAATATTACAAACTATCTAGTTTCTTATATTTAAAAAATATAAACTTAATAAATGATTTTAAATAGACAAATGTATTTCACACTAAAAATTTTCTAATTTTCTAAATTTTTGTAAATAACTTTACATAATTTTACAAATATAAATATAAAGTTTATCAAGTAGAAACATGATAGTATATACATACTGTTAGAATTATAGTTTGAGCTTTGTGAGAGAGTTGTTCGGTAAATTTGAGATGGTTCAGTGAAAAAGTCAAGGTATGGTCAGACGCTCTACTAAGGCAAAGTCCAACAGTAAACTATATTTGTATTACCAATTTACCTGGAGGCTTTTTAAACTATCTATATATTTACTACAATTTATCTTATGAAATTTTTATTATATTTTATTATATACATTAGTTTAATGTATAGAATATTTAAGTTTTACTATATCAAACTTTTTATTTTTATTTTTTTTTTTATTATAAAAACTAGGCTTTTATAAACATTTTTAAGTTTATTTTTTCATTTTATTTTTCTTGCAATTAAATCTTTGTTCTTTCACACTCGTCTTTTGTTCAAAATTTTCTTGATTTCTCTCGTTGTAGGAAGTTTTGGGGTCGTGGAAAATTTAACTTTGATCGTTAGGGCGTCTCGTGTTGAATAGACTAACCAGTCTGTCTGTTAGACTTCTATGTCCATCGAGACTCGTCATCAACTAAAATTTCTCATTTTTCTTTCAATGTTCTTTTCTTTACTTTTTACTTTTTTGTTTTTGTTATTTTTTTTTTTTTTCATTATTTCGTTATTCTCATTTTAAGAATATTTTTTTTTTTTTCTTTACTTTCTTTTATTTTCTTTAAATTTTATTTTACATTCATATTTTATTTCTATTTTTTTTTTTGTTTTAATATTCACTGTTGTTAGCTTATTACTCACCTCAATGCAATGCTAATTAAAAGTTTCATTATCACAATAGATGAATGAGGTAATTATTTGAAGTCGATAAAACATTTATGTTTTAAAAAATTAAATAAATTTTATATGCTAAATATTTTAGTTAATTATTTTTTTATATATAAATTTTAACAAGTATTATTAATGAGGACAATGTTGTATGTTATATGTTTTGTTGCTTTTACGAATATATAAAATTTTTTTAAATAAAAAAAATAAATAGAAAATACCATCGCGTGTTTTATAATTAAAGAGGGATATATGCATTTTCTGAATTTAAACACGATATGACAATTGCAAAATTGGTTAGAAAATATATTGCTTTATAGTACATAAAAAAAAAATAGAAAAATAATTTAATATACTATTTTTTTATGGCAATCATTTTTGTTTGAAAAAAAAAAAAAAAAAAAAGACTATGTCATTTTGAGTGTCAAAGTTTGATTCGTATTACTGTTCCTCAATTTTATATACTTATTTTTTTATTTTTTGATATTTATTTATTCACAAAAATTTATACATTTTTGCTTGATCGTTGAACTATACTTGCAATGATATTGTGTACATCACATAAAAAAGTCACAAAGGTTATTTCCTATTATTTTTATTTTTTTCATTTCTTAACAACCCTTGAAGTCACACGTATTTGCTGAATTATTCTTTACATTTATATATAAAAGTAGCTAAGAAAACGACATATCCTATGATGCAATAGACTGTATTTTTTAAATTTAAGGATATATAAAAGTAATGTATATTCTTACACCTTTATATGCAAATGTATTTTGTTTTTTCTTTTTTTATTTTATATTTTTCGTTGTGTACTTTGTTGTATTTTTTTTTTTTTTTTTGCATCGTAAAAAATTGTTTTACTGTATATATATATCTTATACAGAAAAACTCGATTGCAACGATTATTGTGGTTTGATGGCTTTTACAAATGTGTTTTATTTTTTAACTTTCTTACTTATTTTTTTTTACCACGTATATTTATAAATAATTTTGTCATTACGATACGAGGTACGTGTTTAAAAATTTACAATGAAAATACAAATTCATTTGTATGTATATTATAAATATTTTTTAAAATAATCAGACAAATAAAGATAGGTGTGTTCCACCTAATTTAGAAAAAAAAAATTCATTGTAGACCAATAGAATTACTTAACTCCAAAAAAAAAAAAAAATACTAAAATATTTTTTAATATTTATTAAATATATAAAACAGAGTCATTTTTTTTTTGTTTATTAGTTGATTAAAATTTATAAGTGTTTGATGATTTTAAAAGATATTGTAGTTTTATATTTGTCAAATAAAAAAAAAAAAAATATACAATAAGGGATGCAATTGAGTGACAAAAAAAATAAAATAATATGCGCAATCGCAAAATTACGAGCTACCAAGCAGTAACCACGTGCATTTGCATGCATGCATTATTCAAATTTCATTTAAAAAAAAACTATTTTAATAAAATTGAACACTGTGCACAAAAAGTTATTGTGTTTTGTTCATATTTTATTTTTTTTTTATTAATAAATTATTTTGTTTATAAAATTTATTTAATTATAATAAATTTATATATATAAAATAATTTTAAAATAATGAAATTTGATGTATAAAGTAATATATAACTGTGAATTTATTTATATTTATTTTTTTGTTGATATATTATTTGTGTGTATTGATTAAAATGCAGATATATATCTGTGAGTATGTCTGATGTTTAATGAACGCCGTTGAACATTTTGATTTAGTAGACAGTTTGATTTTCAAATGCAAAAATAACCGCCAATTTGTAAATCGCCTCGTAAATATGTTTCAGTTTTCTCTTGACTCTTTTATTTGTCCTCAATTTTATTTCTATCTCTAGCTGATACTGTCACCTATCTTTTTTAACAATTTTATTTTGTTTTATTTTTCATTTATTTTTGGTGATTTTTTACGGCGCCAACATTTTTGGTGCCAATTTGTTGTTTTATACGTGTCGAGCAATTTGTCCAATTGGATTAAACAATCGTGGCTATTAATGCTAACATTTTAACATTTTAAAAACAAAGTGGTGTATTGGAGATTATATGTATTTGTATTTGTAGACACTCGGGAGATTGGTTCACATATGGAACATGGAGTTAAATTTTCCGGGGCTATTTAAATTGCCAATTGTTGTTATTGTTTTTGTTTTTGTTTTTGTTGTTATTATTTTAGATTGGATAAATGATAGGAAAATTGAGATAAATATATCGTTATTGTTATTAAGCATGTAACGAATCGTGAAACTGAAAATTATATGACAATTCAAATTACTTATTTTTAAAAACTTTTTTTGGTTAATACTTGGTGATTTGAAAGTTTTCACTGGTCGTTGAGTATTAATTGGATCTCTCTCAAAGTCCAAATGCGACACTGGTCTATCTTTTTTTTTTTTTTTTTATTAATTTTTATATAAATACAGATGGAAATTTTACACACACCGTTGCTTTGATAGTTTGATAGGATTTAGTGGCATATCCAAACTCTTATTAAGCAGACTATTTTCAGATTAAATATAATTAAAAAAAAAAAATTTTAAATTTAAACTGACATTTATGAATATTATTTGCAGTTAAAATATATAATTTTTTAAAATTTTATTTATTATTGGTTTAAAAATAATAATAAAAAATATAAAAAAATTTTTATTGATTATTTATATTTGATGAGTTAAAATATTTATATAAAATTTTATGAATTAATTTATGATTTTTAAAATTAATATCAAACTATATAGTTATTATTATTTTATAAATATCGTTAAATCATTCAGTGAAAATCATTGATTAATTGAAAAGCTTTTTAAATAATATCTTTATAAATTTTGATTGTACATCCTGTATCAATAACCAATACTCAATAATAATTAATTGACATATTTTAAAATCATCACATTTTATAAGTTTACATTTCATTCGAGTAAAGTATAATAATTTTTTTATTAATATCTGACCTAATTATTTTAATCAAACTCAACAATATTACAAGATTTAATGAAATTTTCATCAATGAATTTCCTTTATAATCGTGATTTTCAATGTATTTATTATTAGATACTTGAAAATTATTACTTCAAACATTGAAAGATCAAGTGGGTAAATAAATTAAAACAAAAATTAAATTTATCTAAAATAAACTAATTTATTATACACCAAAATTTTGTAAAATTAAAAAAATATAAATCATTATACAAACAGTAATTAAATTTTTTTTTTTTTTTAATATACAAAACAGTTGAAATTTGATGAATTATTTTCAATTAATTTCAAAGTATATTTATCAATTTTGTTGATACTAATAAATCATATATTGGTTTTTGATATATAATATATAAATTACACAATGACAGTGAATTTAAAAATAAAAATCTCAATATTATTATGTGTAATTACACAATTAGTCAATATCATGAAAATGATTTGCAATTATATAAATTATTATTACTATTAAACTCCATTGAAGCTGATTTGATTAGTCGTATTTAAAATAATTGTTACATTATAATTTTGTTTGTTGTTATATTGCAATTATGTTGATAACAAAAATCACAAATTATATTTTTAATTGTATATCATTAGTTAATTACAGTATAATTATATTGATTAAGTATATATATATTACTTAATTGTAGTTGCAGTTTATTTATCCAAATATACCTATCTACATTTAAAATGTTGAAATAAAAAATAATAGTAAATTAAGCATTTATAATAATAAATAACCTCAGAGATATGCAAAGCAATTTTAATTAATTTTACATTTTTTTTTTATTTATTCTGTTTTAGATACAGAAGGGATTAAAATGGCAGAACGACACCGGAGAAATCGATATCTCAGTATCAGTATACTTCATGTGATTACGATGATGTGTCAAGGTAAGATTACAATCAAAAATAATATATATATATATATATAATATGTTTTGCAAAATTATAATATATATCGAGATATATTATTTATTAAAATAAAATTAAAAAAATAAATCTAGTAAACGTATGATAAACAAAATATTGAAAGAAATAAAAAAAAAATTATTTAAAATGCGATTCAGTTTGACAATAATTTTTCTGATTCTAATAGGAAAAAAAATTGTAGGTAGAAAATAATATGCATGTTATAGCAGCTGGAAAATTTCTGTGATTTTTTTTTTTTTTTAAAAGATTGTTCAATGTTTAAATTCATGGCCAGTGACATTAAAATGAAAAAGGTCAACTCACGTGTCATGTATTTAACTACCAGTGGATTTTAACTACCTACTACATTTTACCATAAAAAAAAATAAAAAAATTTTTTATTTATTTTTTATACTCAAGTGTGTGTATTTAAATATAATAAAAAAAAAAAAAAAAAAAAAAAAAACACCTCAACTTTTTCTAAATATTATTATTATTATTTTTTTTAATATTTATTTAATTAAAATTTGAGGTTCTTTTTTTTGTTTTTTGTTTTGTATATTTTTATATAATCTCACTTGGCCTGTTTATTTATTTTAATTGAACAATTGACATTATCTTAATCGGCTTGTTGTGATAAAATTTACCAAAACTTTTTCAAAGTCCAATCAAAACTTGTAAATGACTGTGTAAAATAATGATACACACAGTAAATTAAAATTACAAAATTTTATATAATATTTAACTTTCTTTAAACAAAATA
>WSYQ01000247.1:0-233819 GCA_011426435.1 Lysiphlebus fabarum | reverse complement strand
CATGTCATTTTTTTTTAAATAAACAAATAACTAAAGAAAGAGATGCACTCAAAAAAAACAGCTTATTAAAAAATAACACTAATAATTGTTTATTTAAAAATAATATTAACATGCTTTTATTTATTAAAAAATCAAAGAATAAATAGCTGAGAAAATGGATATACTTCATGTTGAGTATTTAACAATTATTTTCAGGCATTTATTAAAAAATTATTGGGATATATATACATTTTTCAGGTACATCCACTTTCTCAGCTATTTGTTTTTTTCCAAATAAATAAAAGCATGTAGATTATTTTACTCAAAGAAAGACAATTCTTTATTTTTTAAATGAATAAATTATTATTTCATAAAAAAATAGCTAAAGAAAAAAATGGACTCCAAGAAAGACCATTTGCTTCTTATTTTTTTAAAATAAATGAATGCTTTCAAATTGATCTTTAATGAATAAATAGCTACGGAATGAGATGCACTCAAAAAAAGACAATTTATTTTTTATTTTTTGAATAAATGAATTAAATTCATTTTAATAAATAGTCTTTTTTGAGTTTTTTTTTTGGCTGCATCTATTCTCTTAACATTTGTTTTCTTATTATTTTTATTTCCTTTTATTGATTGACAGTTAATAACAATTTATTTTTGCATTATGGTTCTTACTGAAAAAAGAAAATTAGTAATAAATGTAATTTTAATGAATTTTGATTTCAACATTAAAGCTATAAAAACAAATAGAAATTGTGATACTTATTTGTTTATATTTTTATTTTATATTATAAAGAAATTAAGAACTTACTCCATTAAATTCATGTATAGGCTTGCAACATGTTGATGTTAAATTAATTAATTTTATGTTGATGATACTTTGAATAGTTGCATTAATGATTAAAAAATTATAATTTTACTTATAAATTTATTATGTACATTAACAATTGTAACAAATCCATGTCTAAATATAAGCTAAAACAACACGTGGACGTGGATACTTGCTCCATTCTGTCGGCGACAGTAAAAACAGCTAGTTTACGCTTCTTGTAGACCTTCATGCATTCCACGGCAGGGTTGTTAAAATAGACGGTTTTTGAGTTGTTTACAATTATCCATGGATAAAACGGATAAAACGGATAAAACCCACCTGATCTCTCGTAGGCTCAAACTTTCCCTCTTACCGACTATACTTACACTCTTAACCTGTCAAACAATTGTTGTTTATTTAATAAACATTAATAATAACAAGTTTATAAAATTTATAAACATAATATTTATATCATTTATTTATGAACAAATTTGATGATCATATATTTAAAAAGAACATATTAATAACAACAAATTTATCTAGGTTCGTTTGTTTGTTTTGGTGGCAGTTCCTAATTTCGCCGCTAGATGGCGACGTTTTATACAAATGGATAAAACTAAGGATTAACCATAGGGCTATGTCCCTAGTGTTCTCTAAATAAAAAAAAAAAAAAAAAAAAACTAAGGATGTTTTAAACTATGTCTTAAACATAGTTATAAACATAGTTTAAAACATTATGTTTTATACATTAACAACCCTGCCTACAAGTAAACACAACCATACTCAAGTAAACAACTGTCAAAAATGTTTTTTTCATTACAATACATCACAAAATTATAAACAAATAAATAAAATACTTTTCAACGTACAAAAAAAATTCAATTATAAATAAATTATGGAATTGAAATATTTTAATTTACAAAATAGATGAATTGTTCATTTGAAAACATTATTTTTATTAAAAAAACTATTTTACAAGTACTTGTCTTTTATTTGCAATTATATCTCTTTTCTTCGACAATTGTTTTCCTAAATATTATCAATTAATGATTTAAAATTCATTTTCAAATATCTATTGACTATGAAGACAAATATAATTATTCATAAATAATTTTTAAAAGAATTGCTTTACAAATACTTTTTAGCAAATGCATCATTTTTTTTAGCCAATTGTTTATCAAAAAATCAATAATTTATATTTATTTAGAATACATTTTTAAATATCTAAAAGCTAAGAAGACAAATGTAATTTGATAAATAATTTTTTAAACATCTATTTTACAAGTACTTGTCTTTTTTTAGCAAATCTTATTAAGATTAGATGCATCTTATTCCGTAGAAATTTGTTTACTTAAAAAATTCATTCATCTAATTTTGCATGTATTTATCAGCATTTTTTTTTTGTAGTAATTTGTTTATTTAAGAAAATTATTTCATAGAGTTTTATTTATTTATTTGTTTGCTTTGTTATAGAAAAAAAATTGATATATATTCGTTTGCTTATGCACATGGAGTTTTACAAGGAGGGTAATCTGTGACGTCACACAATGTATTAGGATAGGGAGCTGTTGAGGATGACGGAATGGAGCAATGTAGTAACTCTATCGGCCACTGACGGCGCTATTCTTAGTTAGTACCGAAGTCAAAATCACATGTTTTTTTGTTTACTACTTGGTTTTGTGTCAAGATAATTTTTTTTAAGTAAACAAATAGCTATAAAGAAAAAGATGGACTCAAAAAACGACAATTTATTAAACAATTTCTGCTGGTTAAAATATCTTTTTTGCTGCATCTATTTTCTTCACTATTTTTTCTCTAAATTTTGAATAAATAAAAGTATGTAAATTATTTTTAAATAGACAAATAGCTAAAGAATAAGATGGACCCAAAAAAAAAAATAGATTTTAGATTTAACTACAAGTATCGAGGATGATAACAGTTGTTTACTTGAGTATGGTTGTGTTTACTTGTAGGTAGCTATTCTTGACTCGATTATCCGCAAGTTATCCCGAGCGACTTTTTATTATAATTTTTTTTTTTTATGCCACTGGCAAAAAATAAATTCAGAAGATGAAAGACGAAAAAATATTTAAAAAATGGCACATCAAGCAATAATTTTATGAAAGTTAATTTATATAATATATAATAATGATAGTATATAATATAATAATATTCAAAAATTACTGTTATAAATTATTATTACTGTTACAACGTGAACGTATATAAAAACATATGTATTTTATTGGCAATTGATATTGTATTATTCAAATTTTAAATAATTTAATAAATTTATACATATATATTGAACATTAAAATATGATAATTATTAATTTAAAATAATTAAATATTGTAATTTATAATATTAATAATAATTAAAAAAAAAAAAACTAAAGAAAAACTAAAAAAGTTTTTTTAACAAATTTGAATCACGCGCGCGTATAAGTCATCCATTTTTAGAGTATGTTCGACGTTTTGATTGGTCGATTCACAGCGGCCAAGCAGGCTGCGCATTACCATACCTGGGTAGCTATTCTTGACTCGATTATCCGCAAGTTATCCCGAGCGACTGGGATAACTTTTTTGTCGCAAAACATGAAAATTTTGGCTTCATTTGTATCCTTCCCAATGGTTTACATCAAACGACTAAATCATTTTCAGGCGTTTTCATGTTATCCCATGTAGGTGGGATAATCCAGTCAAGAATAGCTACCCTGCAGGGTTGTTAAAATAGAGGGTTTTTGAGTTGTTTACAATTATCCATGGATAAAACGTTTAAAACGTTTAAAACAGAATAAAACGGATAAAACGGATAAAACCCACCTGATCTCTCGTAGGCTCAAACTTTTCCTCTTACCGACTATACTTACACTCTTAACCTGTCAAACAATTGTTGTTTATTTAATAAACATTAATAATAACAAGTTTATAAAATTTATAAACATAATATTTATATCATTTATTTATGAACAGATTTGATGAGTATATATTTAAAAAAAAACATATTAATAACAACAAATTTATTTAGGTTCGTTTGTTTGTTTTGGTGGCAGTTCCCAATTTCGCCACTAAATGGCGACGTTTTATACAAATGGATAAAACTATGGATGTTTTAAACTATGTTTTATACATTAACAACCCTGCTACCCTGTAGTATTTGTACCATGCTTTTATATATCCAAATAATGCCACCGAGAGGCACTGAAAGGGCCAACAGGGGTTATCTTTGAAATTAAAAAGAGCCGAAGATAAAATCATTTTTTAAAAATAAAATGTGTAAATGATTTTTTTAAGGCTGAATGTCAAAATATTAAAAAAAATTTCCCTCTCACAAATTTTAATCAAAGTAGGCTCATATTTAAGTGAAATAATTAAAGATCTATTTTATCAAATTTTTTCTGTAATTTTTTATTACGTTTTAACCGAGATAATTAGGGTCAAAGTTATTGTCAAGAATTTAGCATTTTAACACTCAAGCATAGGGAGCATCTGCACGTTTTCACTTTTATTGAAAAAACGCTCTTACAGAAAACCGTTATTTTACTACAGCTTATACTTCTTTCAATAACGAAAATAATAAAAAAAAAATTATCAGTTTCTATCAAGTATTGTAGAAGTTATTGATTAATTCATACAAAAATTGACGTTCATCAGCTGTCGAATAATACATTGAAAATGTAAACTTAGCAACGATGTCAGGGTTGCCACTTGAAATTTTGAGAAA
The DNA here is from genome assembly GCA_011426435.1 of Lysiphlebus fabarum. NCBI lineage: Eukaryota > Metazoa > Arthropoda > Insecta > Hymenoptera > Braconidae > Lysiphlebus > Lysiphlebus fabarum. The sequence continues at coordinate 229,305 of WSYQ01000247.1, read as the reverse complement.
TTACCTCGCAGAGTGACAAAAACCTTTTAAAAAAAAAAAGTACCTCTGTACTTAGTTTTTAGTTTTATTAGTAGGTTTTATTGGCAATGCCAGTCATTAAATAATCAGTATATATGTATACTTTTTTTTTTTTTTATTTAAATAAACAAACTTGATGTTTGTTTTTTGTTTTATCATTTGTTGTTGTTACTGACAAGTCAGTTATTAATTATTCTTATTATTATTATTACTTTTAACCGATTTCACCGATAGAGTGTACGACATTCAACAAAAAACCAATTAAACGTCTTTTCTGTATAGCAATTTTTTAATTGGTTGGCCAACGGATTGCTCAACAATGGAATCAAGTTATAAGACACAAACGACCAAAAAGTATCTCCAAAACAAAAGTCGTACCTTTGTACCTCGCGCAACAAAAAAGTATCTCAAAAGGTACAAAAGTACCTCTGTGGCAACCCGAACGATGTTCTCTTTTCTCCGTCTGTTTTGGTTTATTTAGACCCGACAAACGTTGTTTTGCCATACATATACATATACGCCAGCTACGGAATAATTGCATTTAACGAAAAGTAGGGAATAGTGGGGAAGGAAATTAACCGTGTAAAAGTCTCTTAATGATTAAACTATGAACATTTATTTTCTTAGCTACTAAATATTAAAATATATCCATATAATATATGGAAAAATGAAAATATTTTTTCATAGGAAGTTTCCGAATGGTTTAGAAAAGTTTAGAAAATCATTATTATAATTTACAAAACAATAGTTAATTAGTTATTAATTAATTAATAATAGGCGTATCCTTAGTTGGCAAGGGAATAAAATAATAAAACAATGGCTCTAATTGATAGGAAATTGGCTGATAAAGTTTACGAAATCAATATTAGAGTTTACGAAATTGTTTAAATAATTTTAATTAATTATTTTCGCTAATTACCCTGGTGGAAAAAAAATCCCGCCATATCCCGCAACAACATATTGGCGGGTTATAAATCCTGCCACAAAATTTTGCGGGTTATTTATCCCGCCACAGAATATTGTCAGATTATGTAACCCGCCAACAACCCGCCAATATGCCAAACACTGGTGTATGTATACCCCGCCACAAAATATTTTTCTCTAAAAATGCGTAAATGAAATACAAGGAGTGCGTTTCAACACTCAACACCAAAGAGTAACTCCGAAAAAACTCCGGAAGTCTTAATTGCGTAGAAATCCGGAGTCGATTCGGAGAAATCCGGAGAAAGTCAGGAGAAAATCCGGAGAGATTATTTTTACCAGGGAAATAATAACGTTTAAGATAACATTTTGAAACATAATTTATTGAAATACATTTTATTATTTATTCTTTTTCCAAAATGGTCCATTGTTTTGTGGCATGATATTTTCAAAACAAGCAAGATATATAACCCGCTAATAACCCACCAAGAAATTATTGGCGGTTACAATATATTGTGGCGGGATATTGGCGGGATATTGGCGGCCCACTTAAAAAAATCTCATAGAAACCATGAAAAAGGATCAAATACACATCAAATGCTTATAGATGTTATTATTATTTTATGAGCATTTGATGTGTATTTGATCCTTTTTCGTGGTTTCTATGAGATTTTTTTAAGTGGGGGGATATGTAACCCGCCAAGAAAGCATTGGCGGTTACCATATATTGTGGCGGGATATTGGCGGGATACATAACCCGCCAATGGGTCAATTACGGGATATGCCGGGATATTGGTGGGATATTTTTTCCACCAGGGTAATTTATGAATTTTTTAACTAGATGCGCAGTGAGGTTTGCGCAACTAAAACTAATACGTCGTTTTAGATTTTGTCTCAAGTCCCGGTGTTTTGGCGTCGTGTATAGCCATGTCAATACCCTATTTGTCATCACAATATCATATTAAATAATAATAAATTAATAAATGAAAACAAAAACAAAACATGTCAAACTTATGTGTTGCAATGTTCTTTTTTTTTTTTTAATAAATAAAAACGTATAAATTTGATATTAATTTATGTAAGGATGAGAAATGCAATATTGAATACTTCTACTATTTGTTTTTAGAAACTTTTCAAGTGAAATTAGTAATCAAATAACTACTGTTGATTTTTCTTGTCTTAATATTTACAATAATCAATTGTTATTGAATGATAATCAATTGTTAATTTATTATTATTTAATGTGATATTGTGATGACAAATAGGGTATTGACATGGCTATACACGACGCCAAAACACCGGTACTTGAGACAAAATCTAAAACGTATTAGTTTTAATTTAAACAATTTCGTAAACTCTAATATTGATTTCGTAAACTTTATCAGCTAATTTCCCTGACGGAACTACCCAAGAACTACTGTTGGGTTCAATTTGGGTTTTTTCACAGTTTGGTTCTTCTATGGTTTTTTCACGGTTAGATAACCATTATTTAACCCAAAAAAACGGTTGGAAATTGCGCAAACTCAACCCAAAATAACCGTTCTGAAATGGGTTTAGATTCGGTTGCATTTTTCAGTCAGTTTAAGGGATTTGGACGATTTTTTTGAGGGTAAAAAAGAGGGGATACGGCCTATCTCTTATACATTGGCCCAACAGCTATTACCAACTGCTAAAAACCAAAAAAACCTCTTTTTTTTTTCAAAAAAACATCTATTTTATCTGTTTGTTATCGTATAATAAAATTAAATTAATAATTATTGATACATTTACTATCAATTTTCAATGTTTAAAAGCTTATTATTGGTAATTAAAAATATCATGAAAATCGTGCAACAGCGCAAAAAAAAAAAAGTATTGGCACACTTGTTTTATATGGTGTATTGTCGTGTTGGTGTATTTCTAATAAGTGGTAGTGTATATACTGTATCTGTCAAAAGCATAATAAACATAAAGTTTGTATATTATATCATTGATAAAAAGTACATAATATTGTACTTTTTATATATATATATATATTTTATTTTTCAAAACAAGTTAATTAAGTAATTTATATTTATTAGTAAAATATTTAAAGTCTCAGGCAAGACTGATATTTAAAAAAGGTTTATTAAAAATAAGTAAACGAATATTATTATTTAATTTTTCAGAACAAGTTAATTAAGCAATTCAAATTTATTAGTAAATTATTAAAAATATCAAGCAAGACTGATATTTAAAAATGTTCATTAAAAATAAATAAATGAAAAAATATTATTGTTTCTTGTCATCATAAGTTTTTTATAAGTTTATAAATAAAGTTTAAAATAAAATTTTGTTTTTTTTGTCATTATTTGCATGCTTTCTAATATTTTAACTTTTTATTTATAATTTTATTTATTTATTATTTATTATTTTATTATTTTGAATTAATATTTGATTTAATTGTTGTAAATAAATGCATTTACACAGTTATTTTATGTAAGTCATATAATATGCCTTTAACAAGTTAACATTGACACTTTCAAACTTGCGCGCCACAAGATGGCGGAATATCTGATGTTGCCAAGTGTATATGACGTTTCAGCATAAGCCATGAAAGATAGTAAAATAAATGAATTTTTACATACTTTAATTATTAATTATAAAAAAACTAAGCTCCAAACCCCTTTGGTTTTTTTTTCATATGTTTTGTTTTGTCTTATTTTATAACCCAAAAGGTTTTTTGTCGCGATGTCATATTGTCGATCAGAGATATTGTGTTTTCATGAACTATTTATATTGACAAAATCGTATTCTCCATAAGAGCCCATGTTAAAAGTTGTCAACTTTAAAAATTAATAAAAAATTAACAAGCTTCCAAACAATTACCAAAAAATTACAGAAAATGTATTAGTATTTCAAGAATCTACTGTATAAATTTCATCTCATTCTCATATTCGGAAAAAAATCGTCCAAATCCCTTAAACTCGGTTGAAGAAGTATACTATGAACGTTATATGTACTATAGATATAATATATATAATAGAGTTTTTTTTCTCTAAATGTTTGCTTCAATAATTAATAATGGATGATGAGAAAACAGTTGTATTTGTTTTTTATCTTGGTTGTGTTTTAAAACAACTGTATACATCGAAAAAAATTATTGAAGTTGAATCTACTATTAAAGTTTTATTAAAAAATTTGATATTAATTTATGTAAGGATGAGAAATGCAATATTGAATACTTCTACTATTTGTTTTTAGAAACTTTTCAAGTGAAATACAAATTATATAATGATTTAATTTTTTATCAATTATGATATCAATTATAAACGAATTTTTTTTTTTTTTGAATTAGTCCAAAAAGGTGTTACAACAATAAATGCTGCAATTTGGAAATTATAAAAAAATAATAAATCGTTACAACAATCGTTACAATAATGGATGATGTTACAATAATTTTGAAATTTATAAATAATCAATTCTTATATTCAGCAGTAAATAGGTTTTACAAGGCCCTTCAAACCATTAGGCGTTGACAATGCTGAATATTGAATTCTATACTATCAAGTAGTATAAACGCTTTCACATCACACCATTAGGCAAAGACTTTGCAGCAATATTGAATACTATTATAAACAAGTCTATGAACAACATATGGCGCGCGCACTATCTTTCCGCCGTCTTTGAACCGTCGATGCGATATTGAATACTTTGTAAATAAAGGTTTTTTCACACCACCTATCATTACTCCTCTAAATTTTTTTTTATAATGTTGCCAGATTACTCTGGAGTTAGAAGATAATTTTATCGGAAACGCAATTTCCCAAAAGAAATTTAAAGTTTTTTAAAAAAGTATGCATTTAAGGTTGTTTTCCGAAACCAAGGTAGAATGAATATTTGTGCTTAAAAACGCTATATACCGTAACGTTATATTTTATGTCCGGGTCCCCAAGATTTTTGTGCTGCTACTGATTGAAATATTGACTACTGTAGTATTAGTGTATATACAAATATACACTAATACTATGCTAGTACTCAAAATTTACATCGTGAAACACTGCTATTTCACACTATAAAAAAAATCCTATTGTATGTTTGTGTATGTCAGTATCTGTGTGTTGATTCCCCTTTCCGCTAGAGAACAACAACGAAGGAGAGACAAACAGTGATGCCGAAGTATGAGTCCCCCACGCGCGCAAACTATAAAAAACAATAAATTACTGTTTTTAAAACTTGAATAATTATTAAACAAAACAGACGAAATGAAAAAAATTTATATCAAGAAATTTGTCGTTCTTAGGACTATAAACTGTTAAAATTTGAACGTTTTCTGGTGCGTTTTAAAAAAGTTATTAATAAAAATACATAAAAATATGAGGTAACACCTATAGCTTGTGTGTTAAAGTTGTCAACTTTGACAGTAAATATCTCAAAATAAAACACACAAGAAAAAATTTTAAAAAATTGACAATGTAGATAGTTATTTCATTATAAAAATAAGACCAAAACAAAAAAAATATGGCGCGATTTCAGATCTCCGTAAACAACCTTAAAAAATCTGTTTTTTTTTTTTATTAAAAAGTTTGATATCGATTTATTAAATAATGAGGAATCAGAATATTTTTATTCTAGTTGAAACCATATTAAATTAATGTTCAAAGATTGAGAGGTGAAGAGGTTACCTTAATCTATATATGTATAGGGATCTGACCTATTCACCATCGCATCTGGTGGCGTATAGTGAACTATTTCCGGACTTCATGAATTACATTACAAAATTTAAACAGTATACTATGTTGATGATATCATACTATAGTAAAATAATCCGGAATTCGCCATATTGTCTCACTGATAAGACTTTACACAATAAGTGTGTGCGTGAGTGGCTAAGCCCCGCCCATAGGTCAGATCCCTATAGATAGGCACGGTAGTTATCTTGCGTTGTCTCTCTCTTTTTTTTTCTCATACTTGACGCGAGGCACTACCGTGCCTCTTGATAATATATCCAATAAAAGTTACTGTGTTTTATAAGTATTGTCAACTTGTAATCAATTTAAAATATATTAAATAATAATTACTATTTATATTAATAGATAATATAAGTATAGATATAAATGTATATTTACTTAATGAGATGCATTTAGTTATAGATATATTAAACAGTCATAACATGTGTATAATTGGTGCTCATATTGTTGATCCAGTATTATGTTAATATATTAATTATTAACAATAATTTATAACACACACAATGAGTGGCATATTCTGGTAAAAAATAAACAAATAATAATATTAATAATGATACTAAAAAAGAGTGTAAATATATTATGTTGAATGACCAGCTATCATTGACAATTTGCAATGCTCAATATATTGTTACGAATGTGAAGTTAGTGATACTCTCCTCTCATTAGACAGACAATGAAAGACAATAACATATAACAAATAGCATATGACGACCATAGTAACAGATATAAATAAATAAATTAATAAATAAATAAGATATAAATAAATAAACCATGTATTAGTAAGAATCGGTGCCTTTTAAACAAAAAAAAAATTTTTGAAATCGATCGATTATCAAAGTTTTTATTTATGTTTTAATAATAATTTTTCAATAAAAAATGGTGTTTTGTTATTATTTTTTAAGTAAAAAAATTTTTTTTCTCTGTAATATAAGAGTGTCAACTTGCATCTTTTAAACAAAAAAAAAATTTTTCAAATCAAAGTGATTATACATTGTGGTCAATTTTTTTATTTAAAATCAACGTATTAATATTTATACCACTTATTTATAAAATTACAGGTATCATCTGACTGTTCCCAAGACAATACCAGCAATGATTCGACTCAGAGCAACTTGACTAACTTGTCACAACTTAGTGAAGATTCACAACATCCTTCATTAAGTAAAATATTTTAAGACCACAATTACAATTTACCTTCAACAAACGTCATGTATACGGTTAAAACTGATCAACAAGTATAAATATATTGATAAATATTGTTATCTTCATTCAATTCATAATGAGAGTTATTTGAATTCATGTAAATATTTATATTATTTTCAGATAACTGAGATCACTCAAAATAAAATTTTGACGGATAAACACACTTATCGATAAAAAATAAAAACTCTTCGGAAACGACTACAGCGTAAACATCAAAAACTTGAAAATCTGTTCAGTGTTATAAAAATTTCTGATAAAGTAGTAGAGTTTTTTCTAAATTTAGAAAATAAGCAAGACGAAAAAAAAGATTACCGGTATACAGAAAAAATGAAAGAGTTTGCTAACACGATTTACTTCTATTCACCTCAAGCATATAAATCATTTCAAAAAAACTTATGTCTTCCTAATAAAACAACATTACAAATGTAACAATCCCAATGTAACATCTTGTGAAGTCGGTTTTTTGAATGGAGTTTTTGATGTTTTTTCAATTCAGATTATAATTTTTTAAGTGTTAGTCTTATATTTGATTCAATGGCAATTAGAAGTAATAACCCTGAGGATCAAAAAGAAAATTAAAGAATACCGTGTGAATGAACGGCTCATTGTAAAATCTAAATCAATTCAAAACGGTGTTTCTGATGATATTAATATTCCGCATATTTTAGACATGATAGAAGTATTGGATGATATTCAAATGAATGAATACCACGATAACATAATTACTCATATTGCTGGCAATATTGTCAGAAAATTTATTAGTAAATGCAATTGCTCTTACTGCCATGACATGGTTTTGTCAAAATTAAATGATGATCATAGTTATACAAATTAACAATAAACTATTGCTTAAAAAAAAAAAAAAAATTTGGTAAATTTATTAAAATTATAAACAAATATATTGCTAAAAAAAAATTAAAAAAAACATTAAAAACATAAAAATTTAATAAATAAACAATTAAGGTCGAAAGTAAAAACCAAAGGTGGACCAAGTTTAGGTCCGAGAGGGCGCCTATCTACCTATACTTAAAAAAAATATTTTTAGTGCTCCAACATCCCAAATCTATTCACTATACTGTTAAATTATCGTTCGTTGTGTGGAATTTCGTCTATCCATATAGACACACATACTACCGTAATCGAAAAAAAAAATGATCGTGAAACGTTGTAATCACGTATACTGAGTTGTGTGCTTGGAAGAATATGAGACAGCACGACGAATAAGTAAGAGAGTAAACAGCAGGGATGTCGGAAAGAGTTGTGATGACAGCTATGAGCCTTGTAATTGAGAAAAATTTGAGCACCAAAACTTAAATATCTATTGAAATGCACTGAAGAAAAGGTTCTATATAGGCTTAAAAAATCCGTATTAAAAAGAAGTATAAAATGATAGTAAAATTAACGATTCATAATAGATATTTTTCTAGCTACAAGCGTAAATGTGTGTACCATCCCTATCTCTGTGTGTTAAAGTAGTCAACTTTGACATCAATTATCTAAAAAGCAAAACTCAATTAAATTTTGAAAAAATTCATCAAAATAGATATCTATCCAGGCTTTCATTTAAGCCGAAAAAATCAAAAATATAAAAACGGGAAATTCCCGAACAGAAAAATCTCAGTCTTAAACGAACTTAAAATCCTTTGAAGTCTTAAAACGCGCTTCATTTGTCCAACTAGGAAGTCTTCGGAAGACTTCCTATGAAAGACTTCGGGCTTGCAAAGTCTTTCTATGGAAGACCTCAGGCTTTCGAACTCTTAAATATAAAGTCTTAAAATGAAAGACTTCGAGCTTCTGAAGTCTTTCAATGGAAGACCTCAGGCTTTCGAACTCTTAAATCCGAAGTCTTTAAATTAAAGACTTCGGAGTCTTTCATTTTTTTTTTTTCTTTTTCAAATTTGTAAAATTTTTCCAAAAAAAAAAAATCTGCACGGGATCGATCACAGGTTTCTTGGGTGGAAGTCGGATAGGTTGACCACTCAACCACATCATCAATTGAAAATAAGTGAATATATTTACTACTTAGACTTTGAGTTTCTAATTTTTGTTATTTTAAAAAATTTTATAACATGAAAACTTGAATAAATATTTAGAGTGAATTGTAAAATTAAATACACTACAAGCAATCAAACTTGAATTTTTTTTTTTCAAAAAATATATAAATAAAAAAAAGTTAACCAATAACATCAATTAATAAATGATAAGAGCTACATATTAATCAAAATCCGCGAAATATACTTATTTAATATACAAAATGATAAAAATCTTAACAATTTTATATCAGGCAGTTTGAATTTTTTCTAAGTCCCGAACAGAAAAATCTCAGTCTTAAATCGCGCTTTATTGAACTTAAACTGTCTTGTGAGATCTTAAACGAACTTCCATTAGCTTCCCAAATAAAATTTTCATTGAAATAAGTTTTAAAGCCTTTAATTTTAAGACTACAAGCTTTCGAAATCGTATTTATTGAATTTTTTTTTTTTTTTAAACCTAAAAACTTTCGAAGTCTTTTAAATCAAGCTTCTAAAAGACTGAAAAATGTGAACGCTTTTGAAGTCTTTTAAATCACGCTTCTAAAAGACTGAGAATTTGAACCCTTTTGAAGTCTTTTAAATCAAGCTTTTGAAAGACTGAGAAATGTGAACGCTTTTGAAGTCTTTCAAATCAAGCGTCTGAAAGACCGAGATTTGAATGCTTTCGAAGTCTTTTAATTCAAGCCTTTGAAAGAGTTTGGGGACCTCGGAAAAACTTGTGATTTTATTTGGGAAGCTAATGGAAGTTCGTTTAAGATCTCACAAGACAGTTTAAGTTCAATGAAGCGCGTTTTAAGACTGGAAGCTCGTTTAAGACTGAGATTTTTCTGTGCGGGTTATCATTACTTTTGACCTTAACAAAAGAGATGTACTAAAAAAAAACACTTACTTGAATAATTATTGCTGATCAAAATAATTTTCCAACTTTATTTATTCCCTTATCGAATTGCTCACTAATTTTTGGATCAAAAATTGATTTAAATTTATACTTTAATAAACGAATAGCTACGGAGCGAGATGTATTCCGAGCTTGATAATTCAAAACCTATTTTTTGATATGTTTTCAAGAACAAATACCCGATGAGTACGATGGTTCTGGAAAAATAATCTATCTACAATTACTCGTCTTTTTTAAACTGCATCATTGTCGAGTGAACTTGTCTGTTGATAATATTCCTTAAATACATGTGTGCATGTGTGAGGGTTTCGTGGGTCGACAACAGCACTAAACCCAGTCCTGTAGTGAATTGTACGACGTCACTGAAATATAATAAAACTAGAAGGGGCTGCATAGGAAAATGGTCCCGTGGCACCCCGTGGTGAGGGTCAAAGATTATCTTTGATTTTGGCTTTTCTACGATTCATAGTGCTTCTTATAAATATGTCTAGTTTTACCAAGTTCACCAATGGACTTATTATTGGCAAATAAATTCTTTTTTTTTTCTAAGTTTAAATTATTATAAAGGTATATAATTGCAAAGATATATATAATTGCAAAGGTATATATAAATACTTAGGTATATAATTGCGTCCCTTATATACCTAAGTCCCTTATAAACTTGGTAAAACTAGACATATTTATAAGAAACACTACGAATCGTAGAAAGGCCAAAATCAAAGATAATCTTTGACCCTCACAGCCGGCGGGCACGGGACCATTTTCCGCAATTGCCATGGAAGGTGAACGGACGGCGGCACGGAATACAGGCCCAAGGCACTTCGCCGTGAGGGTCATGGATTATTACAGATTATGGCATTTTGTCATATTCGTAGCAGCTGTTTTAATTTAACTAGTTTTACCGATATAAAATAAAAAACTTAGTTCATTTTTGTAGACTTAGAAAAAAAATTTTTTTCTCTTTACATTTTTTTTTTGGACTTTGAAAAATTTTTTATTTTCCTTCACATTTTACCAACATAATAAAAATTTTACCAACATAATGTTAAAATAATAAAATAACCCGAGTAGAAATTTGTTAGGCATAACCTGGACAGGCTCCAGATCGGATCAGTGAATCGTAGAGCAATTCCTATTCAAGTATCACTATGACATCCTGATCTGACCTGGATCATGTTCGCCTTATTACAGCCTGAACAGAAATAGCCTGATCAAATCCTGATCAAGACTTGATCAAGTAAAAAATAATAAAATAAATATTTTTTTTTTACATTTTACTTGATCCGGCTAGCATCAGGTAAACACTATCAAATCCTGAATAAGGATAGGAATATATTTACTAATTCTATTATTAATATCAATGTTATTGTTAATATAAATATTCATGTAATGATTATATTTCTAAATTATATTTATATTTCTATTGATATAATTACTAATATTAATATTAATATTTGTATTTATATTATTTATATTATTAGTATTCTTTTATCTACATAATCAATATTATTACTGATGATATTATTCATATTAATATTGATCTTATTATCAATTAATTAACAATTGATTATCATTCAATAACAATTGATTATTGTAAATATTTAGACAAGAAAAATCAACAGTAATTATTTGATATTATTAATAATTAATTTATACGTTTTTATTTATTAAAAAAAAAAAGAACATTGCAACGCATAAGTTTGACATGTTTTGTTTTTGTTTTTATTTATTAATTTATTATTATTTAATGTGTTATTGTGATGACAAATGGGGTATTGACATGGCTATACACGATGCCAAAACACCGGGACTTGAGACAAAATCTAAAATGACGTATTAGTTTTAGTTGCGCAAACCTCACTGCGCATCTAGTTAACAAATTCATTAATTAATTAGTGAATATAATTAATTAAAATTATTTAAACAGTTTCGTAAAGTCTAATATTGATTTCGTAAACTTTATCAGCCAATTTCCTATCAATTAGAGCCATTGTTTTATTTTTTTTATTCCACTGCCAACTAAGGATACGCCTATTTTTAATTAAATAATAACTAATTAACTATTGTTTCGGAAATTATAATAATGATTTCCTAAACTTTCCTAAACCATTCGGAAACTTCCTATCAAAAAATATTTTCATTTTTCCATAATCTGCCAACCAAATAATGTTCGAGCCAATTTTTTTCTCGAACATTATTTTCTAAAAGTATTATTATTATTAGAAAAAAAATTATAAACAATTTTTTTTTTAATTAAAATTTCTAACTATAATAAACATATATTATCATAACTTTTTTATTTATTAAATCTATTGAAACTCTCAGTACATATTATAGTGTAAAAAATCATGTGAAATAATAATAATTTAAAAATTTTCATATTGTTTATTTTTAAACGATCACAATCTATTTATCAATTTTTATTCACTTCATCATAAAAAAGAGTCGAACAAATTTTATGCCAGAAAAAACTTCCAGTGAACAAAGTATTAATTATAAGTTTAACAAGTTTCCCGAAAGTTTGGAATGTTTTTGTCGAAAATTAAATTGTTTATCGAATAAACAATTTAGCGCGCGAGCCATTTGAATTATATACCGTGCGCTTGTGAAGTTTTACCTCATACGTATCCTTCATTTTTATTGACTGAAAATATTTTAAACGTAAGTAAATGTACATACGAAATTAAAAATTAAATTATAACTTCAATAATTGATTGATATGATTGTTTTTTTTGTTTAAATAGAATGAATACAAATTTTATTATTTATGAGAAAAAAAAATTTTACTTGAGAAATAACAACAATATAAATTGTTAATTAAAGATTAATATTAAAAATTAAATTATAACTTCAAAAATTGATCAATTTCGATTTTTTTATTTTTTTTTGTTTTAAAAGAATGTATACAAACTTTATTATTTATGGGAAAAAAAAATTTTTATTTGAAAAATAACAATATCAATTGTTTTATAAAAATTTAATCAAAATTGATCAATTTTTGAAGTTATAATTTAATTTTTAATATTAATCTTAAAATCATAATTCATATTGTTGTTATTTTGCAAGTAAAAATTTTTTTTCTTAACAATAAACTTTGTATTCATTCTCTTTAAACAAAAAAAAAAAAAAAAACAAAATCAATCAATTATTGAAGTTATAATTTAATTTTTAATATTTATTTTTTATAAACAAATCAAATTATTGTAATTTTTTGAGCAAAAATTTTTTTCTTCAAACCATGTATTAGTAAGAATCGGTGCCTTTGAAAAAAAAAAAAAAAATTTAAATCGATCGATTATTAAAGTTTTCATTTATTTTTTAATAAAAAATTACGTTTTGTTATAATTTTTTTAGTGAAAAAATTTTTTTCCCTCATAATATAATAGTGTCTACTTGCCTCTTTTAAACAAAAAAAAATTTCTGAAATCAATCGATTATTGAAGTTTTTATATATTTTTTATTGATAATTTTCTAATAAAAAATTGTGTTTTGTTATTATTTTTTGAGTAGAAAAATTTTTTACCTCATAATATAATTTGTCTACTTGCCTCTTTCAAACAAAAAAAAAATTTTTCAAATCGATCAATTATTGAAGCTACTATCCAATTGTTAATTTAATTTTACAATAAATAATTGCTTCTGTTATTATTTTTTGGCCACGGACGCACGGAAAGCAAAGTCAAATTAAATATTGTTTCAAGTTTTTTTTATCTTTTTTTTTTTTTTTGACGTCATCGAATTACCCGTTAGTTAAGATAATAATCATCTACAACTTCAAAAATTAATAACTAATTTATGGTTGGTTCAAAAAAAAAAATTTATTCGAACTATCTCCCCTAAAAAAATTTTATCTATAATTTTCATATAATTTTTTTTCTCTATCTCTAACAGGAACGGCGGAATCAACGGATTTTTTTTTTATTTATTTTTTTTCACATGTGTTCAAATAATTCGTTCAACAGTAAAGTACTTTTGAATTTTTTTTTCCTAATTTAAAAAAAAAAAAAAAAAAAATTTTCAGATTTTTCGGACTGGTCTCTTTTAAAAAAACTTTACTTACTTTTGAAAATTTTTGAGTCCAAGTTTTTTTTATAAATTAACATACATTTCATCTTTTTGACAACTCATATATTATAATATATTTATTATACATTATTATAACAAATTAGGGTTGTGAGTCCGGACTTTTTACCGCTTAATAACCGGATTTTTTACCGGTAAAAAAAAAATTTTTTTTCAACCATTAAAAGGCGTAGCCACTAACTTGCGCTGTTTCATACTGCGCATCTTATGTTTGTAATTTTTATTTTATATTTTTTTCAATTACTGACAATTATTTTATTTATTTATTTTGTGACTGATTGATAAAAATTAATGATATTCTAATTATAATAATTATATAAAATTATATATAGTTATTATATTGATTATTGTTATTTTAATTAACTTTGGAAAATATTTTCTGAACAAATGAAAGAAAGTTGTGGAATTTAAGTTTAGAGGTTATACATTATTGTTATCAAGGTAAGAGAAAAAAAACAATGTTTATTTTTTAATGTATTTTTATATTTAAACTGACATAAAAAAAATAATAACAATTGTCAATAGTAAAACTAATTTATTTTAAATAATTCAAGGTTAAAAAAACGTCATGGGAAGGTCTGAGTCAGTAATTTGGAGATATTTTGTTCAAGTAACTTGTACAGAAAATAATAGTACCAGTAAATACAAGAAAGGATGTTGCACGTTTTGTAGCTAAGAATATGTATCCAATGCACAACAAATGCATAATCACTTGGTTTTTAAATGTAATAAATGTCCAGAAAGTGTCAAACAATTTTTAAGTAGTGAACGAACTAGTCAAATTGACACATCTGATACAAATACAAGAGCCAATGTGATAGATGATTTGACACCAAAGACATCAACACAAATGTAAAATTGGTCGAAAATAATAATTGTAAGTTTAATTATTTCTTTTCATTATGATATAAATATCATTATATAAATTAATTTGTTATTTCCAACAACAATTGGTTTATGTTCATTCTGGTACATTTCCAAGTCCTGGTAATGCTTATAATAAGTTGTTTTGATAAATATTGACAATAAATGTTGACTTGTTTGCGACCAACCTATTCATAACCGTCATTGTTTATGTCATTAATTTTTTTTTATTTAAGTTTGTTGTTAGAACGTTATCAATATTTTGTTGTAATTAAATATCAACCAAATATTATTATAATAATATTATCATTATTACTACCCAACTATCAGCTTAATTATCATCTGGTATTAGTATGGTTTTTTTAATTACAAAAAAAAAAAACCATAAACAATAAATAATGTTTTTTTAACAAAAAAAAAAAAAAAAAAACAGTAAATATTGGTTTGGAAAATAACCTAAAATATAAGTTTTATTTTTACCGATCGAAGTATAGATTTTCAGTGTCGTCACTGAAGACATATAGATGAAGCGCGCGGCGACCCAATATATACTAAAATCGAGCATTATGTCCCCTTAAGAGTTATTAATTATTTATTGAAGATTTATTTTTAAATAGTAATTAGCAAGCAAGATAGATGTAATTGCATAAATATATTTAGATAATTAATTTAAACAAATAAATTGCAAAGATGCAATTGATTGAAAAATTTTTTAAATAATATTTCTACAAGCAACTCCATATTTTCTATTAGTCATTTGTTCTTCAAAAAAGTAATTTCTGTCAACTTAAATGAATTTTGCAAAAACAAATGGCAAGAAAAAAGATGCAATTGATTTAATAATTTTTTGAACATTAATTAAACAAGTTATTGTCATTTTTTTATTTGCAATCCTTTCCGAAGACATTTAAATATGGTTTATTAAAAAAAATAATTCATGCAATCTTAAATGTATTTATCAAATGCAAATGTCCAGAAAAACAAATGTAATTTATTGAATAATTTTTTAAATAATAATTCTACGAGTACTTGTCTTTTAGCAATTCCATCTTCTCTATTAGTCATTTTTTCATTAAATAATTATTAACTATATTTCTTAAAAATGTATTTTGAAAAATTCAATGGTTAGGAATATACAGTTGTGATTATAATCTATAGATAAATAATTGTTCAAACAATAATTAAACTCCCGTAACCGTTTGTCTATTAAAAAAAATTATTATATAAATAATAAATATACAATGTTACTATTTTTTTTACAAGATAATATATAATATAGCTATATATATTATTAATTATCCCCTCAAGCATTTCATTTACTATAAACGGCATTATCTACATTTATACTACAGGGGTGCGTTCTGTAAGGGGACCGCGGTCCTTTTTGGCCATAATCAGAGTAGATCCATAAAAACTAAAAATCTCCCTAGAAATTCTTAAAAAATAATCAGTCTCATGTATATTAAACCTTTCTATGTGTGCATTGTTATTGTTGTGGATTGTGGTGCTTACTGAGTAAAATTATTACAACAATAAATTTGTTAATAACAATTAACAAAATGGAAAAAAAAATTTCACTTCAAACACATTATCTGTTAACTGATGTAGATGGTAATGTTCTTGTTGAAAATGAACAGTTGAACTAATTACCAAGTTTATTAACAATA
The DNA here is from genome assembly GCA_011426435.1 of Lysiphlebus fabarum. Classification (NCBI taxonomy): domain Eukaryota; kingdom Metazoa; phylum Arthropoda; class Insecta; order Hymenoptera; family Braconidae; genus Lysiphlebus; species Lysiphlebus fabarum. Next base: position 212,909 of record WSYQ01000247.1, on the reverse strand, counting down.
AAATATGAACCTTCTAAAATACCTCCAATATTCACTTTATGTTTTAGGCATTAACTTTAAAAAAAATAAAATTTACGGGCTAAGTAATTGGTATAACAACAATATACACTTACCATTTTAATTGCGACAATTTTTTTTTTGTAATATTTCAATTATAATTTCAGTGTTTACGTTTGTTTATGTTTGTTTACGTTTTGTAATAGATAGCAGTGCTGACACTACACCGAAATTAAATTCACCATGATAAACCACGCCTATTTTTGGTGGACCGCGGTCCTCTACGGAACGCACCCCAGAGGGCTTGATGGTAACAATTACCGACGGCGCAATCTAAATATATTAAAAAGTAATGGCAATATTAGAAATGGCAATATTATTATTATTATTAGAAAAGGACGGCGAAAACGGATATGACTGTTTTTTTGACTTTTGCCTTTTACTCCATACAACTAAATCCCGGACCCGCGCCGAAAGATGTTTACACATCAAAAATATATATATTTTTTTTTCATTTATTTAAGGTTGCTTGCAGATAATTGAATTTCTGCTCGATTTTTTTTTGTTTTGAGCTCATTTTTTAAATGAAATAATTATCTATGTTAATTTTTTTGTATTATATAATAATATAATAATAATTATCTATGTTAATAACTTTTATTCACGAAGATGGGACGAAATCTAGTTTTTTTGAAGTGGAACTTCTTTTCGTTCGCTAAGGGGTAAAAGAAATACATGTAACGCTCGAGCGTCGTCACGTTGAACCGTCCTCATGTTTGAGAGTGATGTGAAGAAAAGTAGAGGGGACTAATGTTAGTTTAGGAGAAGGGGCTACGGCACTAAATGAATGTAACTAGGGGTGGGAGAAGCTTTTTTCCGTGTTGTAGAAACTAACTTAGCTAAATTAAACTTGAGACTGTTTGCTTGTGTACTGTCGTTGTTATATCATTTATAAATTTATAATTATCTTTGAATAATTTATATAAATATGAAGGCACTATTTTATAATTTTATATTGTTATTCTATTTATATTATTATTATCATTATTAATGAAATTGATGATATTAATATTGATGTTTTTATTAATATTAATATTATATCATTATTAATATTGAAACTCGAATAATATTTATATTTTTCAATCATATTTATACTTCCATTTATATTATTACTAGTATCATTATTATTAATAATTCTACTAATATTATTGAAATTATTATTGATGTTATCATAAATATTAAAATTCATATAATATTTATATTTCACAATCAATTTTATATTTATATTGATATAAATACTAATATTATCATTAATAGTTCTATTTGTATCATTTCTAGTATTAATATTAATATTGATGATATTATTAATATTAATATTAATGTTTCTATTTATATTAATATTATCATTTATATTATTATTTATATTGATATATTGTTATTCATGTTATTATCAATATATTTACTAATATTATTATCAATATTAATGTTATTGTTAATATTAATATTCATATAATAATTATATTTCTCAATTATATTTATATTTCTGTTGTTATAATTACTAATATTATTATTATTATTTCTATTTATATTATTTATATAATTAGTGTCATTATTTATATCATTGATATTAATATTGATTTTATTATTAATATTAAAGACATATAGAATCCATATTTTCCAATTATTTGTATTGTTAATTTTAAGACTTCGAGGTTCTGAAGTCTTTCATTTTTCTTTTTTTTTTTTTTAAATTTTTAAAATTTTTCCAAAAAAAAAAAATCTGCACGGGATCGATCACAGGTTTCTTGGGTGGAAGTCGGATAGGTTGACCACTCAACCACATCATCAATTGAAAATAAGTGAATATATTTACTTCTTAAACTTTGAGTTTCTAATTTTTGTTATTTTAAAGAATTTTATAACATGATTACTTGAATAAATATTTAGAGCGCATTGTAAAATTAAATACATTAGAAGCAAATAAACTTGAACTTTTTTTTTCAAAAAATATATAAATAAAAAAAAATTAACCGATAACATCAATTAATAAATGATAACAGCTACATATTAATTAAAATCGGCGAAATATAGTTTTTTAATATACAAAATGATGAAAAAATTAACAATTTTATATCTGGTAGTTTGAATTTTTTCTAAGTCCCCCAATTTTCATTAAAATAAGTTTTAAAGTCTTTAATTTTAAGACTACAAACTTTCGAAATCGTATTTATTAAAAATTTTTTTTTTAAACCTAAAAACTTTCGAAGTTTTTTAAAACAAGCTTTGAAAGACTGAGAAGTGTGAACGCTTTCGAAGTCTTTTAAATCATGCTTCTAAAAGACTAAGAATTTGAACCCTTTTGGAGTCTTTTAAATCAAGCTTTTGAAAGACTGAAAAATGTGAACGCTTTTGAAGTCTTTCAAATCAAGCGTCAGAAAGACTGAGATTTAAAGCTTTCGAATTTGAATCTTTTAATTTAAGCCTTTAGAAGACTTTGGGGACCTTGAAAAAATTTGTGATTTTATTTGAGAAGCTAATATAAGTTCGTTCAAGATCTCATAAGACAGTTTAAGTTCAATGAAGCGCGTTTTAAGACTTGAAGCTCGTTTAAGACTGAGATTTTTCTGTTCGGGTTACTATTGATATATCTATTTATGTAATAATTAATATATCTATTTATATTACTTATATTATTAATATTAATATTGATGTTATCGTTAATATTGAAAATCATATAATATTGATATTTCTCAATTTTATTTATATTTCTATTCGTATAATTACTATTATTATTATTAATATATATTTTTATATTTTCGATATTATTATTAATATTGTTATTAATGTTATTGATGTTATTGATGCTTAGCTACCAATTATCGGGTGCCATTAATGGACCAATGCATGGCAATGTTGTGAGTCTTGGCGAATCGTACACGGGATATAGCTATCCAGGCTTGTAAAATTTATGAAATATATATGACTATAGTATGAAAGAAATATTAGAACATTATCAATGCCTATATAATTATAATTGTGATTAACTATAGTTAACCTTAGATAATTTTATTGATTTATACTGTTACAATTATAGAAGATTATTAAATAAAAATAACAGGTTTAAAAACTTGAAAAATTGCATAATTTCTCAAGTAGGGTTACCATATGCGCTGAACACCAAATCAAGACAATTTGTATAGCACCCCCCCCCTCCCCATAAATAAAAAAAAAAAAAATTTATGCATTTATTTGTTTTATACATAATATATTTTTTTATAAATTAGTATTTGTTTATAAATTATTATTGTATTAATTTTTAAATTGAATTTAATTCAGTCTCGTATTTTTGAGCAGGACTTATCTTTTTCAGTAAACTTTTATTTTCTGCTTTTTTTAAATATTTACAAAAATCAATACATGGGTAATTTTTAAAATTATATAATACAGTTATGAGATGTTTCATATTTTTTACAAAATATTTGTTTCTTTCATTTTCCACTGTGATTTATCATAGAAAATACTCGTTCACAGTTAGCATTATGTCCTGGTATAGCAAAATAATATTCTGCTATTTTGATAATTTCAGAGCAGCTTTCTGCACAATTATTGGAAACCAGAAGATCCACAATGTTTTTTTCACAACTTTGCTTAAAAAATTCATCATCATCTTATTTAGATTTTCATTAATAATTAATAACATTGACTACATATGTAATGACATGTGTATTAACAAGATTTTTTACAATTTTTGATTAACATAGACAAGATATATAAACAAAGAAAGAATCAGTACATGTGAGACTTGTTTAAGTCTGCCATCTAAAGATGTTGAGTAAAACTAATCACATAACTTGCTTGACTGACGCTATGCTCTGTAGTCTGTACAGTGTAGAGTTGAAAAATAAAAAAAAAAAAAATTGACCAATCAGGACATTGATGTCAAATCAGAACATTTTATTGAAAAAGGACAATTTCATAATCGATCAGGACATTTGTTCCCAAATCAGGACATGTCCTGACAGAATTTCGCATATGGTAACCCTTCTCTCAAGCTCAAACCAGCGTCTCGGTACCGCATATGAAGGCCTCGAAGATTTTATTGAGAGAATTCATTAAAACTAAAAAACGTGGCATACGTGGGTTTTTTTTTGATTTATCCTATAATTTTATGTATTTTATTTCCGTTAACGTACAATGCTATAGCAAAATTTTAGAGGAGTGGCCTAAATTTAGCTCCTATGCTTTAACACAGGAAATATCCATGCTTGACAACCAAAAAAAAAATAGGTGTATTTTCTATTATTGTTTTTTGTATGAAATCGATTATTAACTATTAAAATTCGATTCAATATATTTATTTTATAAGGTAATCATTGAATCATTTGTTAGTAATCAAACTTTTTATTATTTTATTTAAAAATTGCAAATCATAAACACTGTATTTTTATTATTATGGTGCCTGTACTGATTTACTTTTACATGTAAAAATCGTTTAAAATCTATGAAAATTATGTTTTTTTGTGTTTACTTTTTATTATCACATAAAATCTAATGTTATTTGCCACAATAATATTAGTATCAAAAAAAACTTTGTATTTTTTTCATAATCTATTAGTATTTGGAAAATTTTTCAATGAATAAAGTCATATTCGTTTATGTTCAAAATTATTTGAGTACATTTGTTCTCATAAGAGCCATGTACAACCGTACTAAAAATCTAAAAATTAATTGACCATATTTGTAAATGAAGATCAAAATTCTCACAAATTACGAACTTAAAAGCGTAATACTCAATATTCATTTCATTGATTATCTTAATTCTATCAATGATTCCTGTTTAACTACATGATATACCAATGTCCAAGTATAGAGCCAGAAAATATGAAAGTATTTACGAAATAGCTTAGCCAATCATGGTTAGGTGTACGACATCAATGTCATCGCCAGTCATCGCAAGAACCGGTTTTATTTCAGTGCATAGCGTGGGCCAGTAACAGTCTTGAGCTAAGCACTACTTGGATAAAGTGTTATCGTATGAGAATTTGTAGCCGCGCACTCTTTTATAATACGTCATGTAAAAATTTTAAGAATGCCAAATCACGGTCGTTTTTTCTTCTCATTTTGGGTATAATTGTTTTTTGTGTGACTTAATTTTGAGTTTTTATGATTTTTACTAATAATTGAAGAGAAAATAATCAGAAAGTTATATTCAACGACGAACTGTGATTACCGATAGTATTAACTTTAATAAAATTAATTATTTTTCCGTTGTATGGTTGATATTGAAATTGATATTCGTAAATTTTCGTACATTCATCTGTGTTTATTATTTACGTGCTTATTGTCATAAAACGCGTATCAAATATATATTTTTTTGCAATATTCACAGATGACAAGAAATCCATCTGGAATGGTTGGATTATTATAACTTGAGTGAAATTTTTTCTGAAACGAATAAATAAAACCAATAAAAAGACGCCTGTCAGAAGTGAATTCAATATAAATTCTGGGAAGATCAGCGCAAACGTACAGTAAGTATACTTCACTTTCCACGCTACGATTAATATATATATTTAGACGTCTAACACACTTCATAAAATATATATGACAAGTTTTAATCTGTTCTTGTCAAACTTTATTTCGAGTGTCTTCAGTTTCAGAAAAAGTGAATCAAATCATTTCAAGCTAAACTCTTACCTTGTTATAGTGAGTCGAAATACCTACCATAGAATGTTAACTCTATTGATAGTAAAGAAAGAAATATAAAATTATTTACTTTTTTAAACAAAATAAGATTTGCGGAGCACAAAGTAAGTCTGAGAAGGCACCTAAATACATATACTATAAAAAAATATTTTTAGTGCCCCAACATCCCATTGTATTCTATTCGCTATACTGTCAAATTATTGTTTGTGTGTTTTCATATATATGTATAGACACATATACTACCGCAGTCGAAAAAAAAAATGATCGTAAACGTTGCAATTACATATACTTTTTTTTATTTTTGATTCATGTAAATTTAAATTGTTGAATAAAATAAAAAAAAAAAAAAATTATACTTGACCTTACGTAGATCAATTTTAGGCCAATATTATCAATCTTTATCGCAGGGTTATCGTATGTAAAAACTTTTAGATACTTTTTTAATTCACATTTTTCGATTATTAAAAATAGAAAAAAAAAAACCAAAAATTGAGGCTTTTCGAGGTACATAGATCTGTGATTTTGTTTTGATTATTATTTAACTTATTTCGTTTAACCTGTATAAATAATTATAATTCATAGTTATTAATATCGTACGTATTCACAATTAAATTTAAAAAAGAAAAAAAAAGGATTTCAAGTATTTATAAATTCTGATGTTTTCACTATAAATTACTCTTGGTTTTCATTTACTTATGTAAGTACCGTTTTTTTTTTTTTGTTTACAATCAAGAAAAGTTACCTATAATTAGTCATTAGGGATTATATAAATATAAATTAGGTAAAAATTCATCAAATATATAAATTTATGAAAATATTATACTCGAATAAATAAACATAGATGTGTATACTTCGGAAGCAAGACTAGTTTTCTTTTCTATTTAAGGCTAAATGTCAAAACCAAGGTAGAACGATTCTTGGGGTTCAACGGGGCACCCTTACAACCAGAGTTTAGAAAAAAATGAGCACCCTTTAATGTTATAAATTTTTATACATTGCTATCACGTGTTTAGTTATATGAATGTGGGCGGCCTTCGAACTAGAATGTTTTTTAGGGGCCTTATTGGAGCCCAAGTGGGTTGCTCCCTGAATGACGTTGGGTACCAACACCTCTACCCAATGATGACCTAACTCATTGGTGTAACGGCTTGCGGCAATATTTCCCGGCTCCAATGTACGAGAATTGGTAATAACACATATTATATGTCCCTAGAATATAGTTATCCTATAATTCCAAATCGAAATATTGTCAAATCAATAAAACATTTCCAACAAAATAATTGAATCACGAGTATTTTATTTATAAGTTTTTTTATCAAATAAATATTGGAAAGTCAGTAAAAATTATTATTATTTTTTTCTTAAGTCTATAATTTTTCAAGTACACGATAATTATTAGACACTAACTATAATAAAAATAAATTATATAGACTAAAAAATTGGAATTTTAGTTCTTATCAAATCAAAATATTCGATTAATAGATTATTGGAATTAACGAGTATTATATTACACATGTTTTCTACGTAACATAAATTCTCTTACACGCTCATTGCCAAACACACATTTTCTATATTAAATGATTTTAAATCAAAAATCAAGTCGGTAATTTTGAGATCTGTGGTAAGTTGTATTGACTCAGAAGATAAGTGAGCTGCTGAACGATATCTCCTTGTTGATAACTTAAATTTCAAATCAGATATAATTAAAAAATAATTATTATAAAAATATATTTAAACAAATAAATTTTTTATCAATTTAATTTAATAAACATATATTTTAATAGTTTTAATAGTTATTATAAAATAGTAAATAATTATTATAAAAATATATTTAAACAAATATTTATGATAAAATAATTAGTTGTAAACTGATTACTTGAACTGGCAAAATAAATAAATAAAATTATGATCCACCATAAAGTACTAAACCACGTTTGAGTTTTTTTGTATAAAAATAATACACCAACAATTAATAATCATGAAAAAGAAAAAAATTTTAAAAATACTAAAAAAAAAAATAGTTAAAATGATATACTTGCATAACGAATGCACCCATTGAGTACTATCCCTGAAATGAAGAACAAAAGCAACCCACATCTAATAAAAAAGACTGTCATCGGACCTCCACTGAGAAAAAACAATAGAGCACAGGAGGAGGACGATCCAGAACCCACCATCTCGAGTGGAAATTGAGATCAAGTCTTGATCAAGAATGCTTGATCAAATCTTGATCACGTTTAGCGTTACGTTCTTGATCAAGATTTGATCAAGATTAGACCAAAAAATTGGAAAAAAAAATTTTTTATTTGATTTATTTATTTTTTTTGTTGTATAATTTAATTATTTACACATATAAGAGAGAGAAAGAGAATGAGAGAAGGAAAGGTGAATGGAGATAGATTTTTTTTTTTTTTTTTGGAAGCGCACCTAACGGGATTCGAACCGGCGAAGTATAGATTAGTAATCGGACAGGGGACGCTTTAGACGACTCGGCCACGGAGGGATTCGATGCATGTTGAAGTTTTATAAAACTTATATTTTCATCCTACTGATGCAACATGAATAGGGCAAGTTTAGTTTTATTTTCATAGACATGAAATATTTACTCCTTTATTTAATAAAAAAAAAATAATAAAAATCTTAATCCAATCTTGATCAAAATAGACGTAGTCAAAGATGTGTTAAAGTTTTCTTGATCCAGTCTTGATCAAGACGGCCTTATTACAAACAAATTACAGTTTTCTTGATCCAATCTTGATCAAAATAGACGTAGTCAAGATGTGTTAAAGTTTTCTTGATCCGATCTTGATCAAGACGGCCTTAATACAAACGAGTTAAAGTTTTCTTGATCCGATCTTGATCAAGAAAGACGTAGTAAAATGTGTTGAAGTTTTCTTGATCCAGTCTTGATCAAGACGGCCTTAATACAAACAAGTTAAAGTTTTCTTGATCCAGTCTTGATCAAGATGGCCTTAATACAAACAAGATAAAGTTTTCTTGATTCATTCTTGATCCAGATAGACGTAGTCAAGATGTGTTAAATTTTTCTTGATCCAGTCTTGATCAAGACGGTCTTAATACAAACAAGTTAAAGTTTTCTTGATCTATTCTTGATCAAGATAGTCTTAGTCAAGAAATGTTAAAGCTTTCTTGATCCAGTCTTGATCAATACTTGATCAGGTTTCCTGATTTAAGGCAACATTGATCAAGTCATGATCAAGATTGGCAGTCAAATCAAGCTTGCCTTAACAGATTTCCACTCGGGATGTTTAGCTACCATACTGCAATATAACAAAATCAATAATTACTGATTCATTCATTGTTTTTCAAATTGTTATTTGATATAAATGGTAATAAAAATCTGAAAACCCGATTCAGGGGAAAAAAAGAATTAACCTCGCATGTATAAACTTTATTTTAACAGATAATAAAATTTTTTTTTTTTTTAGTATTTCATATCAAATTAAAATATAAAAAACAAAAAATAAATTAGTATTTATTAATTAACAATCATCAAAATCCGTGGTCCGCTTTTATGAATAATTATTACTTTTTTTTCGAAAAAAACGAGAATACTCATTTTGATAGAAAAAAAAATTGATCTCACTTGGAAACTTCATAAACAATCGATTTTTTTTTTTTTTTTTTCATATCAAATTAAAATTTATAAAACCGAAAATAAATTAATATCAATAGTCATTAAATCCATGGTCTTAATTTATAAACAATTATTATTCTCTATTAGAAAAAAAAAAATCAAGTTCTCGTGTGGCGGCTATGCTATACGGTAAAACTTTCATTTTTTTGACTATATCTAATAGCTAGACGTAGTTGTGCACAAACTCACGCCTCGATATACACACTTGTTGTATATGTATAATACGAAAAACTCGGGAGAAGGAATAGGCGAGGGGTTAGCACGACGTATTCGAAGAAATGTGGACAGTTCAGCTTGAGAATTTATTTTTTAGTAAGATTTGTTACCTGGCTTTTGTTGAAATTTATAACTTACTAAAGTTTATAATAGAATTGTCAATGTATGAAAAAATGCTATAGGATCTTGTTTACTAATTTTTATAGTCATGTTTACAATAGATGACACGAATATGTGGCATATTTTTATAGATTTAAAATATACTGATTGTCAACTGTAAATTTTGCTAAAGTTTATAGTAATTTTTGTGGAAAATGTTGTACTTTTTCCTGGACTTACGGAAAATGATTATTCTTTTAATTAATTCAAAATATTTTAATTGAATAGTTTTTAATCCAATAAAAATATAACTAATTAATGAAAAGAAAAAAGGAGCATTAAACATGTACAGTTCAACATTAAAATAATAATATGATTATTAAAAAAAGAAAATTAAAAAAACAAGCAAAAAGTTTATTTTTTTCATTTACACGATCATAACTTAAAAACCATTCAATAAATAAAAAAATGTCATTTTTAATAATTTGTTTGTAATCAAATAAACCTCGCTTGCCCCCATATCTTCAACAGAATTACCTGTACGTAGGATTGAAATTACCTGACAATTTAATGGTTAACCCCGTCAGTCGTCCATCTTGGATGTTATTCATTAATTTTTCCTACTCTGTTTCTCGAATTTTTACTATATTTTTCAGTAAATTTGACTCTAATGTGCCCGACTTTTTGATATTAAATTGAGCAAAAATTGCTAAACTCACCGTGACAATTTCATTGATTATTTGTTTACTGTTATAGTTTAAATGAATGAAATTTGTTTGAATAATTATTTATGTATATATAATTATATTTGTGTGTGTAATTATAAATTTATTTATGTGTAATTTTTCTTTAAATTAATTGTTTATTTTATAAATTATTTTTTCACATAAGCTCATTTTTTATTTTATTGTTTAAACTAATATTTATCAACACTTATTTGTATAGTTAAGCAAAAATTGTAACTCTTTTAATTTGTAGATTTTGATTGCTTGTTAAAATTTTGTTTGTTAACTTAATAATTTTATGAAGATAAAATAATAAAATTTACAAGGTTGCATTGGAATTTTTACTTAAGTAAAATCACAACAAAAAAAAGAAACACTGTTTTTTTTACAAATTAATTTTTTATATACTTATATACAATAAGATATGATACTAGAAAAACCAGAAGAGAAAATTTATTTTTGATTCATGTAAGTCTTAATTGTTAAAAAACTAAAAAAATTAAAAATTAACTATACTTCCCGAGTGAAAATTTGAGCCCGATTCGGATCCAGTTCGGATCCGGTTTACCTGATTACAAATCCGATACCCAAAATGTAACGCAGGCTAGGCTCCGGATCGGATCCGGCAAACCTGATCCGGTTACATTAAGGACACCTTGGCTAAATCGGATACCAAAACATCTATCCGAAATTACATCTAAATCGGATCTGATTTTACATGCAAATCGGATCCAATTTTACATTCAAATCGGATATGTATTTATGTCTAATTCGGATCCAAATCTAAATTCAAATCAAATCCGAGTTTGCATATGAATCGGATCCGGTTTTATATCCAAATCGGATCCAATTTTACATCCAAATCGGATTTGTATTTATGTCTAATTCGGATCCAAATGAAAATAAAAAAAAAAAAATTATAATTTTATTTCTTCTTTTTTTTCCTCTTATTTTTCAAAATTTATCAAATATTACTTGTATTGATTGATTGTAATTTTTTTTTTTCTTTGCTACCCTAATCGCGCGTTAACATATCAGACACAAAATTATGAAGCACTTGTACCAAAAGTCCGGGTGAACGGATCCAGGTTGCCTTATTCAAATCGGATCAAATTCGGAACATGACTTTGACAAAAAAACAAGATTAAGTTTAAAGCAAGTTATCCTGTTCCGATTTGGATCCGTTATGAGTCCGGGTGAACGGATGCGGGTTGCCTTATTCAAATCGGATCAAATTCGGAACATGACTTAGACAAAAAAACAAGATTAAGTTTAAAGCAGGTTATCCTGTTCCGATTCAGATCCGTTATTAGTCCGGGTGAACGGATCCGGGTCGCCTTAGATAAACCGGGTCCGATTCCAATGTCAGAAACAATCAGGTAAACCGGGTCCATTTTACCTTCGATAAACCGGGTCCGATTCGGATCATGATCAGGCCAAGCCGGATTCAATTTCCACTCGGGTTGACCCCACGTAGTTCTTCCAAAATTCAAAGTTAAATTTTTAGCCAACACTATTTAATCTTATATATAGCTGGATCAAGTATAATTAATTTTTTTTTTATTTTTCTAACAATTAAGGTTGTTTCCCGAGATCTGAATTCGCGCCATATTTTTTTTGTTTTGGTCTTATTTTTATAATGAAATAACTATCTACATTGTCAATTTTTTTAAATTTTTTCTTGTGTGTTTTATTTTGAGATATTTACTGTCAAAGTTGACAACTTTGTCACACAAGCTATAGGTGTTACCTCATATTTTTATGTATTTTTATTAATAACTTTTTTAAAACGCACCAAAAAACGTTCAAATTTTAACAGTTTGTAGTGCTAATAACGACAAATTTTTTCATATAAATTTTTTTTATTTCGTCTGTTGCGTTTAATAAATATTCAAGTTTGAAAAACAGTAATTTATTGATTTTTATGGTTTGCGCGCGTGGGGGACTCATAGTTCGGCATCACTGTTGGTCTTTCCTTCGTTGTTTTTCTCTGGCGGAAAGGGGAATCAACACACCGATACGGACATACACAAACATACAACAGGATTTTTTTTATAGTGTGTAAAAGCAGTGTTTCACGATGTAAATTTTGAGTACTAGCATAGTATTAGTGTATATTAGTATTCAATAGTCAATATTTCAATCAGTAGCAGCACAAAAATCTTGGGGACCCGGGCATAAAATATAGCGTTACGGTATATAGCGTTTTTAAGCACAAATATTCATATATTCATTCTACCTTGGTTTTGGGAAACAACCTTAAGGTTGAAAGTAAAGATAATTTCCCGTCATTATATTTTTGATTTTTTGGGCTTAAATGAAAGCTTGAATAATTATCTATTTTGATGAATTTTTTCAAAATTTAATTGAGTTTTGTTTTTTAGATAATTGATGTCAAAGTTGACAACTTTAACACACAAGGATAGGGATGGTACACATATTTACGCTTGTAGCTAAAAAAATATCTATTATAAATCGCTCATTTTACTATCATCTTATACTTCTTTTTAATACGGATTTTTTAAGCCTATATAGAACCTTTTCTTCAGTGCATTTCAATAGATATTTAAGTTTTGGTGCTCAAATTTTTCTCAATTACGAGGCTCATAGCTGTCATCACAATTCTATCTGACAACCCTGCTGTTTACTCTCTCACTTATTCGTCGTGCTGTCTCATATTCTTCCAAGCACACAACTTAATATACGTGATTGCAACGTTTCACGATCATTTTTTTTTCGATTACAGTAGTATGTGTGTCTATATGGATAGACGAAATTCCACACAACGAACGATAATTTAACAGTATAGTGAATAGATTTGGGATGTTGGGGCACTAAAAATTTTTTTTTTAAGTGTAGGTAGATGGGTGCCCTCTCGGACCTAAACTTGGTCCACCTTTGGTTTTTACTTTCGACCAGAAGACTTACATAAATCAAAAATAAATTTTTTTTGTTTTTCTCGTATCATATCTTATTGTATATAAGGTCACATACCCAGTTTCTGAACAGTTTAGGCTAAATTTTTTTTCAAGTGCTTTTCACATTTATAAAAAATGAAAAAAGTTTGTTTTAAATTTTTTTCTAATAAAACAAGGTTTAAATTTAATGAAAAAAATTTAAAATATATAAAAAGTATAATAGTTAATTTATAATGAATTATTTAATGAACCCTTCTCAAAAGCCCAGTTTCTGAACGGCAAATAGTGTCATGTCATAGTTTCTGAACGGAAAATGAACCAATTTCTGAACGAAAAAAAAATACAATTTTGGTGATAAGCAAACTTTTTTTTACTTACTTGTTAGAATTCCATATAATTTATTAACTTTTGAAATAGAATTATATTTGGTTTTGATCGATAATTATAAAGGTATTAATAATAATAATATAAAAAAAATAAATAAATTATTATGTTCTTAAAACTATTATTGTAATGTTTTAAATATTAAAAATTACAAACAATTTAAGATGTATAATGTTTATAATGATTTTTTGTACTTACTTTTTCCCATTGTAAATTATAAATTAGTGCGTTTGATTGAAATAAACATAATTTGCACGTAATTATGGCCTCAACAGCCTCACGTACGTTGATAAACAAAAAAGTTGTGCTATCTTGGGTTTAAGGTAGCACAACCAGTAGAAAAAAAAAAAATAATTAATATAGGAAATAATTATCATCCGATTGAGTTGAAATTTACACACTAGATTGCACATAATTTGCACAAAATTATAGCCCTAACAGCCTTTCTCTATGTTAATAAACGAAAAAGTTGTGCTATCTTGGCTTTAAGCTAGCACAACTATTAATTAAAAAAAATATATAAGTGCACAAAAATTAATAATTTCGCACATAATTTGCACAAAATTACTATTATAGTAACAAGTGATTGTGCCATAAAGGTTGTGCTAACTTTCTAGACCTGAGTTCAACAACTAAGCTAGCTACTCATTTACTATACCAGTTATTGAATTCACGATAATTATTTATTAACTTTATTTGAAAAAAAACTATGTATTTAAAAGTAAAGATTATTTAATTCTGAATCGATTACAATAAAAATATATATTATTATATACTTACTAAATATATATATATTTTTGACAAGCAACAGACAACTCTAGACGTTCAACACTACCACACAACCGAAAAATGGCGTTATTTATAAAGTACGAGTTTCTTGATATTTTTTATTTTTTTTGAGATATTTATAATCTACATTAATTATATACACCGTGTTCATTAGTTGAATGAAAAGTTTTTCTTTCATATAAAATTTTTTTTTTTTATGATAGAGTAAACAATAATTAGTAATTGTAACAAATAGACATTATCGTTCAGAAACTGGGCGCCGTTCAACAACTGGGTATGTGACCTTAAGTATATAAAAAATTAATTGAAAACAATTAAATTAAATCACATTTCGAATACTTGACGCTTCTTTTTGTAAAAAAAACTGTGTTTGTTTTTTTGTTGTGATATCACATCTTTTTATTAAAGTTCTTTGATTTTTCACGATAAGGAAAATACATAATATCGAATTAGTTAATACAATAAAATAATTTTTTTCTAATTTTGAATAGTTTAGGGTAACATATAGAAAAGTTAGTCTTATTATTTTTTGATAATTTTTTTTTTTCAATAACTATTAACATGATCAACTTGCACTGACTAGATTGGAGTTCCCTTTTCTATAAACCCCCTCTATTTAGAAATAGGTATTGGGATTTTAATAAAAAAATTCAACGTTGCAATGTATTTTACAATACATTCCAACAAAATCATCTTTGTGGAGATTCTAGTTACGTCTATTTCTTGATAATAATAATTGGAAATACTTATTTCCATACTAGATTTTGAATAAAAACTTTTGAAGAAAATAACACAAATAAAAAAAAATAAAATAAAAGAAATAAAATCACAAGTTCTGTTAAAATACTTGAAACAATTTCTTTGATGTAAGGTGGACTATTTAATCGTGAATCCATTTGTGTCAAATTTTCAAAGTTTATAAAATCAAATGATTTTTTGAGTCTGATGCCCCCAATGCGATGTTGAATACTGAGTTTCAGAACAAAATTATACATCGAAAAAATATGTATTTTTTTTTCATTAAAATGTTTGATATTATTAGGGATGATAAGAAAACAGTATATTTTTATCTGATCTCGGTCATATTTTAATTAAAGGGTTTTTGAGCTGTTAATGCGATGTTGAATACTAATTTTGCAAATGATAACCAAAATAAAGGTTTTTTGCACCATTCAGTATTATCTTGCTCAATGTTGAATTTTATTTTAACAACCACATATATGGCGCACGCACTCTCTTCAAGCTGTCAATGCGATGTTGAATACTGAGTTTCAGAACGAAAATATAAATCGAAAAAATTCATTCATTGCTAAATCTATTGAAGTTTTATCAATAAGTTTATTTTTTTTAAAATAACAAAGAATCAATAAATCGTTGCAAGAATGGATGCTAGAATATAGAAATTTATAAATAAAAATATAATTAATTGTTATTCAGTAGTAAATGTGTATTACAAGCGGCCCTTCAAACTAGTAAACATTGACTATGCTGCAATATTGAATACTACTACAAGTCATGGAGGTGTATAAGGAGTGTTAATTCTGGCTTTTTGCTGAAGCCGACATTTCAGAGCAAATGGTGGCGCTGGCGTCAGCCCTGCACGAAAGTATGCACGTGTATCAATTTGTAAATTTTTTTCTCATTTATTTGAGTAACTAATTTATGACTAATTATACACAATAAAAATTAATATTTCTTACTAGATCTCTCGAGTATTTTTTTCATTTTTATTTTCATTTATTATTACACTGATTTCGTTACTTTGTTTTTTTTTTTGTGGCATATTCTTTGATCCTGAAAAATTATTTAAATTAAAATATAAATATATATATATTATATTCTTTAATTATATTATAATTTAAAAAAAAAAAAAACAGACGAAATATGACGAAATAATTATTTCCTAATTAATTTATTTTATTTGTGCCTGGTTTATTTTATTATTTTTGAATATTTAATTTTTAACTAAAAATTTTACATATAAAATTGTATAATTGTTCCTTTTAATTTTTTTTAAATTTTCTTTTTATAAAATTGATTAATTGTTTGTTATAACTTGGTAACAAAATTAAAAGAAGCAACTAATTGTAAAATCATAGATTTGAAAATAAAATTAATTTTATTTTGAAACTTATGTATATTTCATTAATTAATTTATTTATTTAATTACTAAAAATAGATATATAATTAAAATATGTTGAAATTAATTTTTTTTTTCATTTCGAGAATAATAAAAAGTACACTTCCATGAGTCATGAACCAAAATAGTTAATAAATTACGTTGACCACAGTTTAGCTTACAATATAACTTCCAATTTCATCAAAGAATCAAAAAAAAAATTAGAATTTACTTGACATATTTAATTAACCAACTTATATTAGTCATTAAAATTGCACTATTAAACTATTAGACTAAAGTGAATAAGAACATTATGTTTTTTTTCTCTGCCTACGTGCACGGCTGACGCCAGCACTGCAGTTGGCAGTTTCTGGAAAATGCCAGCTTCAGCGGCTGCCTATGCTTTTACATAGTAAAAATTCAGAGTTTACACTCCTTATACACCTCTATGCTACAAGTTTATAAACAACGGCATATGGCGTGCGCACCATGTTTCTGCCATCTTTGAACCGCTGCTCAGCTACTTGGTCTTTAATGTTTTTTTTTTTAAATAAATGCATGTACATTATTTTTTAATAAAAAAATAGTTATAAGGGAGGAGTTAGATAGACTTAAAGAAAGACAATTTATTAAACAATTATTTATAATTAATTTATTATCTTATCTTATATTATCTTATGTATAGCGGAGTCAAGTGTAATTTTTTTTTTTCTACAATTTCGATTCAACTACATGTATCGAAAATAAAATTTCTCCGTTGATTTTTATTGTATTATATTTTTTTTTTATATCAAAAAATTAATTAATAGCAAAACAAGTTACATTACAAATTGACAACAATTTCGAATACTTGACGCTTTTTTTTGTACAAAATACTTGTTTTTTGTTGTTTGTTAGATATAAATATAATAGAAAAATATAAATATTATATGATTTTCAATATTAATAATAACATCAATACTAATATTAATAATATAAACAATGATATAAATAATGATATAAATAATGATATAAATAATGATATAAATAATAACATTAATAATATAAATAGAAGTATTAATAATAATATTAGTAAGTATATCAACAGAAATATGAAAATTGGTGGAAAATATAAATATTATATGATTTTTAATAATGATCATAACATTAATATTAATATTACTATTAATAATATTATTAATAATATCAATACTAGAAATAACACAAATAGAAATAGTAATGATAATATCAGTAATTATATCATTAAGAATATAGAATTGATTGAAAAATATAAATATTATATGAGTTTTAATATTTATGATAACATCAATAATAATATCAATAATATAAATAGAACTATTAATAATTATGATACGAGTAATACTATAAATGGAAATATAAATATGATTGAAAAATATAAATAATATTTGAGTTTTAATATTAATAATAATAGAATATTAATATTAATGAAAACATCAATATTAATATTAATAATGTCATCAATAATGATATTAATAATATGAATAGAATAACAATAGTTGATAATTGAAAAATAGTGCCTTCATATTTATATAAATCATTCAAAAATAATTATAAATTTATAAATATTATAAAAACGACAGTACACAAGCAAACAGTCTATCATGTAGATGTCACATAGAAATACGCTTGGACGTAGGAGCCCGTGTAGGAGAACACAACATGGCCAAGCCTAGGCCGATGCTTGTAAAACATTCGCCAATCATTGGCAAACTTTCATGGGCCGTTAATAAGCCAGGTCTGGAGCGTTATGTCAATTTAATATCGGCTGCTATGAATGGCCCAATCATGTTTCCCAAGATTGGGCCAATGATTTTCCCTATAATGGCCTGTTAATATTTTGAGAAAAAGCCGTATGTCACATTATGGAAAGTTGGAAAGTTGGAAATTTACGTCAATTTAATATTGGCTGCCATGAATGTCCCATCAATATTTGCCAAAATCTTTGTGAAACTCTCACTACAAATCTATCCTCATAAAACATTATATATAAATTAAATTAATGAATAAAGAAAAAATTAATTATAATGATTAAATATCTTATTTAATTTTCTATTAATTACCTGTCCATGATAGTTTAATAATTGCACAAAAATTAATTGCAATTAAATAAAAATATTTTTCAGTCATAGAAGAAAACGTAAACACAAACACAACGTGTTGAGACTTAATGCCTTTGTGTATTGGAGGTGATGTGTTTTTTTTTTTTAGTTTCTTTCTTGGAATAAAAATAAAAAAATAGAACTAAATGAAACTCAAATTGCATCCAGAAAAAAAAAATTCCATTATTGCCGACATAAAATGGCCGACTTCTAGTCGTGGGAAAAAGTGTACCTCCAAAAACAAAAGTGTACTTTTGTACCTCGGCTGGCAAAAGTGTACCTCAAAAGGTACAATTGTACCTCGTGCGGCAACGCTGGCACTGAGAACCAAGAAGACTAGATATACAGGAGGAGTAACTCCCTATCTTAACGCATATAATATCATTCAGCCAATTTGCGTGTTAATGTATGTATGTATGTGTAAGCTGCGCATTAAAAATAAGAAATAAATATACAATGCGCTGAGCCACACTGTACGCTAAATTCGCTATAACAGCTACTAGCCTCACGCGAATTGGCTGACATATTCGAGGTGAGTTACTCCTCCTGTATTTCTAGTCTTCTTGCTGAGAACTATGCTGGAAAAAAGCATTTTGAGCATAGTTCTGCTAACTTCACAGTAGTTTTTTTCGGCACAGCCAACATAAAAAAAAATACAATGATCAAGATTATTCGTGTTCAGGGTTGTCAAAATGGAGGGTTTTTGAGTTGTTTACAATTATTCATGGATAAAACGTTTAAAACAGAATAAAACGGATAAAACCCACCTGATCTCTCGTAGGCTCAAACTTTCCCTCTTACTGACTATACTTACACTCCTAACCTGTCAAACACTTGTTGTTTATTTAATAAACATTAATAATAAGAAGTTTATAATATTTATAAACATCATATTTATATCATTAATTTATGAACTAATTTGATGATCATATATTTAAAAAAAAACATATTAATAACAACAAATTTATTTAGGTTCGTTTGTTTGTTTTGGTAGCAGTTACCAATTTCGCCACTAGATAGCGACGGTTTATACAAATGGATAAAACTCAGGATGTTTTAAACATAGTTTTAAACATAGTTTAAAACATTATGTTTCATACATTAACAACCCTGTTCGTGTTCATGAATTTATTTGATTGAAATTTACATATAAATACTTCATATATATACTAATTGAATGGATGAATAAACTCGTTCAAACCCGTAAGGGATCACACACGTATATGGTCATGAACCGTCACATGCTTCCGAAGATGGAGTTTAAAACCAATCATCTCTTTTTCCGTCCCGCATACATCCAGGGGGGATTCTTAGAAAAATTCAGAGCCAGCTACCTGCCAGTAGCTGAGCAACTTAGTTCCTAGTTTTTCCACTGCTTTGCGTACACTAATACGACGCAACGGGGGAATCCAAGTTAACACGGGGAACCTCGGGAAGGTGTGCTCGTTGTGATGGCTTGTCAATCACCGGTTTGTGGGGAGGCTACAGTCGTTCGCTTCCCCGTTGATTATATATTCAAATTTTCTCCGTTAAGAGTTTTCTTACTCTGACTAAGCTTTCATAGTTCAGGTAGTATATTATATTTTCAAAATAAGGAAGGGAAGGTAAGGTGTGTGCCTGACATCTTCGATTGTCAGGGATTTTACGACCATAGGGAACCAATCGAATGAGTCAGATTTCTCGTGAAGCTTACGAGTCTGTTTTTCATTTTGGCCTAAGATTTCCAACGAATCCCAGGTGATTAGATATCAAAGTGAAATTAAACATGAATCCATCAGAGGCAGATTGTTAATGTGACACAAGGTAAAAAACGCAAGGTAAAAGCGAAGGTCTTTTTGTTCTTCTTCTCTCAGCCAGAGACACTCAGAACAAAAAATTGCGAAGACTTCGAATGACTTGGTTGAAACAAGCGACCTAGCTGTTTTCGGCCATCCTACATTTGCGCATACATCAAGCAGTGCTACTCGTTAAGCATCTAAGGAGAAAATGTTCTACATCGTCGTGGCTAACTCCGTTACAAGCACAGGGCTCTACTACGGAAGCCGGGTAGGGACATTGAGTGCTTACGTGCAATCGTACGACCACAAACAGAAAAACCAAAGTTTGCGTAGGTGCAATTGTAAAGTACGCACGCAAAAAAAATAATAAAAATCGGCGCGCTCATGCTTTATCCGCCATATTATTTATTATTTATAATTTTATTCTGTCAATAGATAATAATAAACATTGCTCCAAATCTATTTCAATATTAATATAAATTTATTTAATAAAAATATTAATTTTTTTGAAATCCGTTACATTTAGGGAAGAGTGGCTCAAAATGGTCACCCTTTTTTTTTTTTTGTAAATATGAATTTCTTTTTTTTTTTTTCTGATTTTTTTTTTATTTTCAATTACTTTTAACCATTTTGTAATGACTATGTATTTATTGACATATTTAATGTAGGTTATGTCTATGCATATTTTTTATTATTTTTTCAAATTTTTCGATTGGTCAATATTTTTCAAAATAGCGTAAAATAAAATATTAATGCGGTAAAATGTAAATTCATAAGCTTTTTTAACAATACATTGAAATATTTATTAATTAAAATAATAATAAAAATAACAAATAATATATGCATGAGTATTATTTAAAATACAGCAAACCACAGACCAGTAATCTACTAGTAGGTACCATTAAAAAAGACAATTTATTCTTCATTCTTTAAATAAATAAATCAGTTTTTTAATAATCAAATAGCTAATAAGAATGGGATATAATTAAAAAAAAAGACAATTTATTGAACAATTAATCTTGTAGAAAATATTTTTTTAGCTGCTTATTTATTTTATTATTTAAAAGAATAAATTCCTGAAAATAATTGTTGAACAAACAGATAGCTTAAGAAAATGGTTAATGTACTCTGAAAATAATTTTACCTACCAATAATTGTTTAATAAATTGTCTTTCTTTGAGTCCACCTCTTTTTTTAGAGATGTACTCAGAAAAGACAATCTATTTAACAGTTATTGCTGGATAAAGTTTTTTTTTTTTATTTTAACTATTTTTCTTTTCTAATATTCCAAAATAAATAAATGCTTGTAAATTAATTTAAAATAAAGAAATAGCTACGCAAATGGATGTAACTGAAAAAATAACAGTAATTAAAAATGAAAAAAAAATTTCAATTTCAAAAAAAAAAAAAAAAGGATGACCAAGTACCTTGACCATTCTCCGCCACTCTTCCCTAAATGTCACGGATTTCAAAAAAATTAATATTTTTATTAAATAAATTCATATTAATATTGAAATAGATTTGAAGCAATGTTTATTATGATCGATTGACAGAATAAAATTATAAATAATAAATAATATGGCAGATAAAGCATGCGCACGCCGATTTTTATTATTTTTTTTTTGCGTGCATACTTGCAATCGTACGATTGCACGTACGCAAACTTTGGTTTTTCTGTTTGTGGTCGGACGATTGCACGTAAGCACTCAATGTCCCTACCCGGCTTCCGTACTCTACAGTTTTGAGTCCAAATCTGCTTAAGTAAGCATTAAAGTTCCCGTGGTCAGTAAGAACCTGTGTTATGAAAGAATTAGTCATAAACGATGTACAACCTAAACTATCAGTTATGGATTTAAAAAGAGACGAGTTGTTGTTCCATGTGGCGCTGCTTTATATTCTCCATCCCAGGCTTTGATTGCTGCTTTGTTGAGTGATCTGAAAATAAAGAGAGGTAGATCCGGATCGAGTACTATTTTTTTAATAATAATAATAATAATAATAATAATTAAATTTAATTTAATTTCCATGCTTGGTGATTCTTACACGGGTAGATGTAAGTATCGAACTAAGATTACATACTTTGATAGATTTATTTAAGCACGCCCGTGGTAGCCCTCAGAGAACAAATATCATTCGAAAAATTTAGAATATCTCTTTTTTTAGCTAGGAGAACCATTCGTTCAAAAAAGTATTTCAATATTCTTGTCTTGCTTTTTGTGTTTGTGTTTTGATTTTTCGATGTTGTGTTGTTGTTGTGTAACTCTTTAAAAATAATTTTTATTGAGTTTCAACAATAACAATTCAGTTTTATTAATTTTTTTATTTTCGATGGTTTAATAAATTAATTTATTATTTACAAAAAAAAACAGTTGATATTTTGACTATACTTTTCCAAATACATTTGAACTGCCAACTTTGCCAATTTATTTATACAATAAATTTTTTTTTTAGGAAAAATGAGGTATAGCAGATTTGTAATCGTCAATTTTATGGTAAGTATGGCTACTGATACCAATCTGAAATACAATCGCTCAGAGAAAAATGAATCAAATTCCATCATTTTTTTTTTTTTAATGAGGCTATTCGCGCTATTTTAGTGATTTTAACGTGCTCTAGAGGTAAATTTACCGAGGTTGTATGTTTATTTTTTTAATGATAGGCAAGACATAATTCATAATCTACCACGTATAGTCTCAAAATTGTAAAATAAAAAAACTACTTTTGTCTCCAAACAAGACATATTTATCCATAATCCAAGACATATTTAGTCATAAGCCAAGACCTATATTTTTAAAATCAAAAACTATTTGCTAAAATCAAAAACATGATGATTTTTTTTGTAAATTTTATTTCAAGACGTTATTGTTTTTCTTGTCACAAGAGACGAGACACCGATGTCAATATTCGAGAGAAAAGTCAAGATTTAAATATAATTCGATTTTTATTTTTTATTTTATTTTTATATATTTTTAATCTAATTTGACTTTATAATATTATTATTATTAAGCGAATATTATTATCAATTGTTTATAATAATATCAAATAATTTTTTTTTATTGTTGAGAAGGAATAAATTTTATTTACGATTCCAATATAATTTTTATTAATTATTTAATAAATTTTATTTGACAGTCAAACAGTTTTTGTTAAATTTCTATTTGGCCGGCTTTTTACTGATAGCACTACACATTTTACACGAAACTTCTCTCAGTGTGGCTATTTAAAGGCCACCAACTATTATTTATTTTCCGGCAAGACAAAAAAAAAGAGTAGCAATAATAGAGAATGCAAAATAAATGAATAAATAAATGAGCTTGTATTTAATGTACAACGCTAGCAAAATTTTGGAGGCGTGGCCTAAATTCAGCTCTTATGCTTCAACACACTCGAGTAGAAATTCAAGTCAGGTCCTGATTTCCAATCCATTCCCTATCCATTACCTAATGTCCTCTTCAGGATAACCTAAGGATAAATGATCCAAAACAGATCCAGAATCTGGATCCAATCATGTTTTCATTTTCGAAAAAAATTTTTTTTTTTTTTTTTCAGATTTTTTTTTGCAACATATAGTGGTAAATATATGACGGATGAATAAACGTTAAATTATGGAACCAACCTAAACCTAAACCTAATTATTCTGTTGTTAAATCTGACTCAAATTAATTTACACTGACCAGGTTTCGAACCCTCGAACGCGGAACTGAAAAAAGATGCTCTACCCACTGAGCCATTCCGACAAACGATACTCGGACTGATTTTTTTATTCTCATGAATTAATAAATAATAAATGGATGAGTTAGTAAATAAATAAATAAAAATCATAGATAAATAATAATTAACTATTAAAAACATTAAGAAAAAATTAAAACATAAAATAATTATTGCTTCTGTACGTGTTCAGTCCGGAAAATATAAAAATTACTCTATCACTTTGAGATCAAGACATAATTACAATAAAAATATGAAATTCAGCCAATTTTTAAATACACAATTACATATTATAATTCCCTGCGTAGTGCAAAAAATATCCATGCTTGACAACCCAAAAAAAAAAAAAATTATTCTATTATTGTTCTTTGTATGAAATCGATCATTATCTACTAAAATTTGATTTAATATAATTATTTTATAAGGTAATGAATCATTATTTAGTAATAAAACTTTTTATAATTGCATTTAAAAATTTAAAATTGCAAAACACTTTTTTGTTATGGTTATTATGGTGCTTGTTTGACTGATTTTTTTTTACATGTAAAAATCGTTTGAAATCTATGAAAATTTTTTTTTTTTTGTGTTTACTTTTTATTACTACATAAAATCCAGTATCTATAAAAATTTGGTATTTTTTTTATAATCTATTATATTATAATCTATTTTTATTTATTTATTTTTACAAATGTTTTTTTTTTTAAAATCTGCAATTAATGGGATTATCTTTGCAAATATTAAGTGACATTGATGAAAAAAATTGATAAAGCATAGCGAATATTAATGGGCCTTTACTGGCAGCCAATATTAAAATAATGTGACGCGCCCGGCCCGGCGTATGCCCGAGTGGAAATCTGGTCAGGCTCGACGGATTTGAAGTCCGATCTTGATCAAAAATTGTGCTATCTGTGATAGGAAAAGTATTCGAAAGGTTATTAATTACCCAGCTCCAAACGAATGCACTTTCCCCAGATAAACTTTCTAAACGGCAATATGGATTTATGATCGGGAGATCCACCAACGACGCAATCGTCGAATTACGCCGAATGGTAGATAACAGTATCGATAAATATACTGCCGTAGTATTATACGATATCTCAGGGGCTTTCGATAACGTATGGTGGCCCTTAATTTTCGACGGGCTACATAGGAACGGATGTCCTAAAAATATATACAAGGTAATCCTCAATTACTTTGTAAATCGTAGGGTCAAAATAGAATGGGGACCACAAATAATCAGTAAGACCGCCACAAAGGGATGCCCCCAGGGATCAGTAGCAGGGCCATCATTCTGGAATCTTCAGTTCGACGGCCTCCTCAAGGCACTGGAGAAAACAATTGGAGATAAGTTTATTGCATACGCTGATGATCTTCTGGTACTTGTTTCTGCCTCATCACAGAAAGGACTAGCAGAGGAAGCACAGCGTGTAACAGATCAAATAGTAGAATGGTGTCATAGCGCTAAGTTAAGTTTATCCAGCCATAAGACGGAAGCGATGTTGGCGAAAGTTAACATGAATGCGCCTGATGGAAGACCGAACGTTCAAACTCCACGTCCCTGAATCCGTCAGAGGCAGATTGTTAATGTAACACAAGGCAAAAAACGAAAAGGAAAACCTTCTTTTGATCGCGAATTTGTTATAAAAATTGGAGAACAAAGAATAAAGTTCACCAATACAGTACGTTATTTAGGCGTACATTTTGACACAGGAATGCGTGCAACCAGCCATTGTCATTACATTTGTGACAAGGTCGGGGCACTCGCCAGGAAACTTAGAAGAGTCTCAGGTACCGACTGGGGACTTAACTTCCAAACCTTGAGTCGCTTATATCGCGCCGTCTTCTAACTTATAATGACATACGCGGCGGCCGGTTGGGCGGATCTTATCAGCGGATCAGATGAGACCATTCTCAACAGAGCGCAGCGTAAAGTCCTTATATCATTAACATCCGCTTACAGGACAGCCCCCCTCACAGGACTACAAGCTATTGCAGGAGCAATGCCAATCAGGATCGCCTTGGACGAGAGAAGAGCAATCTACATGCTGAAGAAGAACGAAGCAGTGAACTTCAATGGAAAGATCTACAGACCCGACCCAGACCTTCCTCTTTCTATTTTCAGATCACTAAACAAAGCAGCAATCAAAGCCTGGGATGGAGAATATAAAGCAGCACCACACGGAACAACAACTCGTCTCTTTTTCAAATCCATTGTAGACCGCTTAGGTTGTACATCGTTTACGACTAATTCTTTCATAACACAGGTTCTCACCGGCCACGGGAACTTTAATGCTTACCTAAGCAGATTTGAACTTAGGTCCGTGGAGCCTTGTGAATGTGACGGAGTGAGCCGCGACGATGTAGAACACTTCCTCCTTAGATGCCCCAAGTACGATGCTCAACGTGTTGCACTACTTGACAAACGCGCAGAATTAGGATGGCCAGAAACAGCTAGGTCGCTTGGTGCAACCGAGTCATTTGAAGTCTTCGCAAACTTCTGTTCTGAGTGTCTCTGGCTAAGAGAAGAAGAACAAAAGGAACTTGTTTAATTTCGCCTCGATAACTAATCACCTGAGATTTGTCGGAAATCTCAGGCTAAAATGAAAACAGGCTCGTAAGCTTCACGAGAAATCTGACTCATTCGATTGGTTCCCTATGGTCGTAAAATCCCTGACAATCGAAGATGTCAGGCACACACCTTACCTTCCCTTCCTTATTTTGAAAATATAATATACTACCTGAACTATGAAAGCTTAGTCAGAGTAAGAAAACTCTTAACGGAGAAAATTTGAATATATAATCAACGGGGAAGCGAACGACTGTAGCCTCCCCACAAACCGGTGATTGACAAGCCATCACAACGAGCACACCTTCCCGAGGCTCCCCGTGTTAACTTGGATTCTCCCGTTGCGTCGTATTAGTGTACGCAAAGCAGTGGGATAAAAGAAGGAACTAAGTTGGTCAGCTACCGGTTCTGGATTTTTTCAAGATCCCCCCGGAAGTATGCGGGACGCAAAAAGAAAAGATGGGTCTTAAACTCCTTCCTCGGAGGCATGTGACGGTCTAAGGCCATATACGTGTGTGACCACCAACCATAAGGGTGCAAACTAGTTTATTCTTGATCAAAAATTGATCAAATAACCTAATTCAGGAAGCCTGAATAAATCTTGATCAACATAGTATCTTGTATCTTGATCACATCCTGAAGTAGGGCAACCTGATCAAGTCTTGATCAAAAAATTATCAAGTTATATATTTTTAAATAATTATATTTTTTTATAAATTTTCCCTGATCAAGATGACATCAAATATCTTGTTCAAGTCTTGAACAAGTAAACCTGGTCAAATCTTGATCAAAAAATTATCAAGAATCCTGACAACATCTTGATCAAGAAAACCTGTTCAATATTTGATCAAAAAATTATCAAGTTAAACTATTTAAGGGATTTGGACGATTTTTTTGAGGGCAAAAAAGAGGGGATACGGCCTATCTCTTGTATATTGGCCCAACAGCCATTACCTACCACTAAAAACTAAAAAATCTCTCTTTTTTTTCAAAAAAACATCTATTTTATCTGTTTGTTATCGTATAATAAAATTAAATTGATAATTATTGATACATTTACTAGTAATTGTCAATGTTTAAAAGCTCATTATTAGTAATTAAAGATATCATGAAAATCGTGCTACAACGCAAAGAAAAAAGTATTGGCACACTTGTTTTATATGTGTATTGTCGTGTTGGTGTATTGCTAATATGTGATAGTGTGTATACTGTATCTGTCAAAAGCATTATTCCCATCCTTTCTAATATTTTGTTATTTTAATTTTTTGAAATTTAATTGTTGTCACTAAATGCATTAATTTTTTTTATATTTAAAGTAATCAATAATTACACACAATTAATTTATTTACAATATTATTATTAATATGAGTTATTATTTGAGTTATTTCATGTAAGTCAAATAATATGCCTTTAACAAGTTAACATTGACACTTTCAAACTTGCGCGCGACAAGATGGCGGAATATCTCATGTTGCCAAGTGTATATGACGTTTCAGCATAAGCCATGAAAGATAGTAAAATAAATGAATTTTTTCATACTTTAATTAATAATTATAAAAAAACTAAGCTCCAAACCTCTTTAATTTTTTTTTTTATGTTTTGTTTTGTCTTCTTTTATAACCCAAAAAGTTTTTTGTCGCGATGTCGTATTGTCGATCAGAGATGTTGTATTTTCAGGGACTTTTTTTTTGACAAAATCGTATTCTCCATAAGAGCCTATGTTAAAAGTTGTCAACTTTAAAAATTAATGAAAAAATAACAAGCTCCCCAACAATAACCAAAAAAACCAAGTAAATATATATAAGTATAATTTTTTTTTAAATTTTTGATAATATATCTTGATCAAGTTGTCTAATCAAAACTTGATCCGACATCAAATTGACTGATCAAGTTTTGATCATATCCTGAACTGAATTTCCACTCGGGTAGCCCATTAACAGCAAAGTTTTGCTACATGAGAATACGTATGAATAATAATTCAGCAAGCAACAGATCAATAATGCTTTTATAAAAAAGATACTTGTCATTGATTTTATCTTTGATGAAATAAACTACCCATCGTTGCTGGATATAGCTTCTCAATAATACCAGTCACCGAATCAGTAGATCTTGCCTTGTTATTTCTAATTTTAAAGTATGCGTTATATTATGATACATATACGTGTATATTAAAGAGAAAGTTTATAGTTTACTACAATATTTTTTGTTTTCATTTTATAGATGGCAACAATGCTGGAGATGAACACAACTGTGCTCAGCGCTCAAATTCGTGCAGGAAGTTCTGGTATACAAATGCGTAAGTTATAATTCTGAACGTATAAAATAACATCTAAACTGTAACGAGAAAATAAATAATACGTTAAATTATATGGAATAAGATACGATTGCATATAATAAAACCTATTACAATGCAATTGTTTACAAAAATAAAGATATGAACATGTACTTATAATTCATCCCATTGCATGCAAATATACGTAATTTTTTGCATATATATATTGACATGTTTTCAGACGTACAAACGTACAATTGAAGACAACAGCAAAAGAAACACAGTTTTTGTTTACAAAAAGAAGCCTCAAGTATTCAAAATGTGATGTAACCCCTAGTAGAATCTTTTCTTCGCCTTTTGTCCACCTTTTTCCGAAAATGACCCACACTGAGAAAAAAAATTGCTACAGATTAGCAAATTGTTTCTTGGAACTTTTTTGTCTTAATGATTTTAGGAAAATTTTGCTAAAATAAAATTACATATACCTCAATTTGAAAGACAAGTCATCCAGTTTGAAGCGAAAAAATTCATCAAAATAGATAATTATTCAGGCTTTCATTTAAGCCCAAAAAATCAAAAATATAATAACGGGAAATCATCTTTACTTTCGACTTTAAGGTTGTTTCCCAAAACCAAGGTAGAATGAATGTTTGTGCTTAAAAACGCTATATACCGTAACGCTATATTTTATGCCCGGGTCCTCAAGATTTTTGTGCTGCTACTGATTGAAATATTGACTATTGAATACTAATATACACTAATACTATGCTAGTACTCAAAATTTACATCGTGAAACACTGCTTTTTCACACTATAAAAAAAATCCTGTTGTATGTTTGTGTATGTCCGTATCTGTGTGTTGATTCCCCTTTCCGCCAGAGAAAAACAACGAAGGAGAGACAAACAGTGATACCGAACTATGAGTCCCCCACGCGCGCAAACCATAAAAAATAATAAATTACTGTTTTTCAAACTTGAATATTTATTAAACGCAACAGATGAAATAAAAAAAATTTATATGAAAAAATTTGTCGTTATTAGCACTACAAACTGTTAAAATTTGAACGTTTTCTGGTGCGTTTTAAAAAAGTTATTAATAAAAATACATAAAAATATGAGGTAACACCTATAGCTGAAATGTAAATTGACAATGTAGATAATTATTTTATTAAAAAAATAAGACCAAAACAAAAAAAATATGGTGCGAATTCAGATCTCGGAAAACAACCTTAAAAGAACATTTGCTAAAAAAAAAACAAAATTTCTTCTCTTTATATACTTATTCACTCAACTTGAATTTTTTTTTTTTTTGTCAACTTGTAAATAATTAATCTCAATTTATAAATAATTAAAAGTTGAAATAATACATTTTTTAAATTGACAAAAAAAAAAAAAAATTATTATTTTTTTGTGTTTTGTTGTTTATTTATTGAAAAGTTTACTTACTTTGTTTGTTGATACTTAATTTTATTTTTGTAACAAATAGTTGTCCTAAGCGCGATTCGAACCCACGTCTGCCTAAACCTATCAATTCAATTGACAAATATTTTACATAAAAAAACAAAAGTTTGTGAGCCATCTAGAGTCGCGGGATAATTATTTTATGTGTATGCATCATTGGCGTGTTACTGCAATTCCACAAAATATTAATAAGTACACAATGAAACACTATTTTTATCCATCAAAAATATCTTTTTTTACACTCTGTTTGTAAATGACGCCATTACGCACTATATTGACGCATCATGGCGTTTATATTATAAACCTCATTATCAAATAATACTGTATGTAACTCGAACGTGAAGAAGGTGATCTTTCACGACTTTGAAATTGTCCTTGTTCTCGACTCCTGGTGACTCCCATTGACACCTTCAAAATCGCGCAAAAATCAACTACTTCACGCACTAGTTACATAATATACTATTGTTTATTTTTCTATTTTGATACAGTGTTCTAAAAATATTTTAAATTAAATAAATATTTTATCAATTATATATTTTTTTAATCTTTAAAATAAATGTGTTTTATTATTTTTTTTATTTATCATTAAAATACGTAAATATATATCTACTAATATCAAAATTGAGTGGGTATGATACTTGATTTGTTGAAATTATTTATCATTTTAGTATCATTTTGGATATTACTAGTTTATTTACAAAATATTACAATAAAATAATACAATTAAAATTACTTTAGCAAATTATGGTTGATAAATGAAATAGTAATTTTATAATTATAAAAACTATAGTATCAATTAAATAATTTAAAATAGATATCATCTTATGAGTACGAATATAGTACGATCTATATCTAAAATTTTTTTCCTTCCATTAATCAGTATAAATTGAAAAAAGAATAATAAAATTAACAGTAAAGAGCTATTACAATCGAAATCGATTTTAAAACTTATTGTGAATCGATGAAAAAAGAATTTTTAGAATTATAAAAGATAACAACTAAATATTTTTAGATAAATATAATTTTTTGAGTATACCATGGTAGAAATAGTCGGTCGATTCGAAATAATATCGACTTTACTATTTCGAATTACTTTAGTATTGCCGTTATTACAAAGTCGATTTTAACGTTTTTTCGATGTAAAATCGAGGTAACCAAAAAATGATTAATTAAGCTTTTTGATGAATTTGAATGAAAATTATGTTCTGCAAAAAATATCTGCCAATCTATTTTTACATTATACTTATTGAGATTATAAAAAATAGTATTGAAATTAATTTTTTTTTCTGTTTTAACATTTAAAACACCAAGTGACAGTGAAAAACAAAGTGATAATTTAACTCAATCAAAACATTGTGAAAAAGAGGTTCTCATTACTATATGGAAAAAGAATTCAATTAGACGTGAAAAAAAGTCCCCATATCCGATCAGTGATTTTACCGACAGAAATCAGAAACATTTTTTTTTTATTATATAAATTACTATACATATATAGAATGTTTCGTTTATTATATAAATAAACAAATGACTCGACAAGATTATTTTATCGATATTTTCACAGTATAAAGTTGTCTTTCAAAAAAGACAATTTTTTCAACAATTATTGTTTATTAAAATATTTTATCAATCAGCAATAAATGTTCAAAAAATTATCTCTCTTTAAAAGCATTTCCTTACTTAGCTATTTGTTTTCTTAAAAAATAATTTACGGCATTGTATTTGAAAAAATATTAAAAAAACAAATAGGTAAAGAAAAAGATGCATTTGAAAAAAGATAATTTTTTTAACAATTATTGCTGATTAATAGAATATTTTAATTAACAATAATTGTCCATGAAATTCTATTTTTTTGAATGCGTCCTTTAATTCTTTTGCTATATTTGTTTTTTTAATATAATTTTAAATAAAATGCAGTAAATTATTTTTTAAGGAAACAAATGGCTAAGGAAGAAAATGCATTCAGAAAGACAATTTTTTGTAAAATCAATGCGTATTAAACTATGTTATTAATCAGCAATAATTGCTCAGGCGGAAGATGCACTTAAAATAAGACAATTTCTTGAACAATTGTCACACGGAGAAAAATTATTGGTAATTTCTACTTATTTTTTTGTACAATTGCGGAACGCCAGACAAAATGATGTAAGTTTTACCCAATAAAAATGTAAAACCAAAATTACAATTTTAGTCGGTAAAATTTACAACTTTTTGAGATAACTTTCAATTTTTTTATGGTAAATCTTACTTTTTTATTTTGTGAATGTTACATTATTTTGTCCAACGTCTAAATAAAGTCTAAGTAAGAAATTAGATGTACTCAAAAAAGACAATTTATTAAACGATTATTCCTGTAAAAAAAATTTTTTTTGAGTACATCCATTTTCCTATAGCTATTTGCTTTTTATTTTTTTAATAAATAAATGCCTGAATATAATCGTTAAATGAACAAATAGCTAAAGAAAAGGATGTAGCTAAGGAAATAGATGTACTCAAAAAAGACAATTTATTACACAATTATTGCTGGGATATATATTTTTTTAATAGTTTAAATTAAAAAAATAAATATATTAGTGACCATATTAGCAGATAATTAGCAGAGAATATTCATTAACGAAACTCTATCATAGTTTTCAAATGCTTTTTATTCTCTACCATAGTCTATTTGTCACAATATTGTGTTTTTTTGGGTTTACGCTTACCTCGATTTTACGGTAAAATAGATGCAAAATCTACCTCGAATCGAGGTAATTTTCGTATCTCGCTACCTCGATTTAAAAATGAAAATTCTACCAGGGTACGTATCTATATTTTGAATATTTATGCTCCCATAAATCGATATAGATTGATATTCTGATAGATAATGTCTCTCTCAAATTATTCAATTGTTAGTATTTTTTATATTCATCGAAATACTTCTTATTTCTTTACAATATTTTATTGGAATAGTAAATTTTTTACTAATATTTTGATATTTATTTTTAGTTAGGGAGCCCATCGTGCTTTTACTTACCTCATCGCATCACGAGCTGAAATAGGTTAATTCGACTTGTCTTGGCGAGTACAATAAGCAGTTTCAGTGGCCGACCATTTGGGTGGAAAGACAAGTGGTGGCTAACGGTCAAAGTGGGTGTATGAGGTAAGTAAATTTACCTCATCGCATCACGCGTGGAAATATAGGCCCGATCGATTGGTATTGATGCCCTGAATACGAAAATAACAATAGCCGACCATTTGGGTGGAAAGACAAGCGGCGGCCAGTGGTCAAACTGAACTTACCTCATCGCATCACGATTTGAAATAGGTCCAATCGATTGGTATTGATGCCCTGAATATAAAAATAACAATAGCCGACCATTTAGGTGGAAAGACAAGTGGCGGCCAACGGTCAAACTGAACTTACCTCATCGCATCACGATTTGAAATAGGTCCAATCGATTGGTATTGATTCCCTGAATATAAAAATAACAATGGCCGACCATTTAGGTGGAAAATTTTTGATGGCCGACCAAAAAACTTCAAAATTTAAAAAAAAAAAAGTTTTTTGGTCGGCCATCAAAAATTTTCCACCTAAATGGTCGGCCATTGTTATTTTTATATTCAGGGAATCAATACCAATCGATTGGACCTATTTCAAATCGTGATGCGATGAGGTAAGTTCAGTTTGACCGCTGGCCACCACTTGTCTTTCTACCTAAATGGTCGGCCATTATTATTTTTATATTCAGGGCATCAATACCAATCGATTGGACCTATTTCAAATCGTGATGCGATGAGGTAAGTTCAGTTTGACCGCTGGCCGCCACTTGTCTTTCCACCCAAATGGTCGGCCATTGTTATTTTCGTATTCAGGGCATCAATACCAAGCGATTGGACCTATTTCCACTCGTGATGCGATGAGGTAAATTTACTTACCTCATACACCCACTTTGACCGCTGGCCGCCACTTGTCTTTCCACCCAAATGGTCGGCCATTGTTATTTTCGTATTCAGGGCATCAATACCA
Organism: Lysiphlebus fabarum; assembly: GCA_011426435.1. Taxonomy (NCBI): domain Eukaryota; kingdom Metazoa; phylum Arthropoda; class Insecta; order Hymenoptera; family Braconidae; genus Lysiphlebus; species Lysiphlebus fabarum. The sequence continues at coordinate 178,391 of WSYQ01000247.1, read as the reverse complement.
ATCGATCGGGCCTATTTCCACGCGTGATGCGATGAGGTAAATTTACTTACCTCATACACCCACTTTGACCGTTGGCCGCCACTTGTCTTTCCACCCAAATGGTCGGTCACTGAAACTGCTTATTGTACTCGCCAAGACAAGTTGAATTAACCTATTTCAGCTCGTGATGCGATGAGGTAAGTAATAGCACGATGGGCTCCCTAACTATTTTTAATTTATATCGATTAATGGGAGCATGAGTATTCACGATAATTTTGAATCCATAAATAGTATAACTTATATGCTTATACGATTACATTACAAAATATCTCACGACAAAATAACCCCGAAAAAATATCCCATGACAAAATAACTCGTGACAAATAAGCCAGGACAAAATAACCCAGTACAAAAAAATAAAATTAATCATAAAAACTAAATTAATACAAATTTATTCAAAATTAAATGTTGTATGTTATTAATACAAACAAATTCAAAATTAAATTTTAATAATTTTATCAATAAAATTATCAATAACATGATTGATAGCATGTTTATATCAAGAATGTAGCTCAGAAATTAATTTTAAATTTGAAAACTTAATTTCTTTTTAACCCCAAAATTTAAATATTTATCCATATACACAATATTATTTATGTAAAATTAACACATTAAAATATATGTAATATTTGTTAAAGATGATAATTTAAAATTTGAAAATTAAATATTCATTTAAAATTGGGAGGTCTTCACCCCCCCCCCAGAATCTCCCTCCCCTTTTCATCGCCATATCAAACCATGTGTCATTTTGTCGTGGGTTATTTTGTCACGGGATATTTTGTCGGAGTTATTTTGACGCGAGCCCAAGTAACGTGTCACCGCTTGTACATATATAAGGAATTGCAGGGCAAAATGGAACACTTAAGAAAAATTTCAAAATCTATATATGGGGGTAATTTTTTTGGATAAATATTCTTCGCTAATGAATAAATAAATCAAAAAATTTTTAAAAATAAAAAAAAAAAAATTTAAATTGAGGAAAAATAGAATTTTTGAAAAAATCTTTATCTTCTCGGATAAAAATTTACAGTAAATTTTACTATGGTCCCACAGTATTTGAGAAACATCGGTCAACTATAATATCTTTTACAGAATATATTATGAAATAAAACTATGTTGTGATTTGAAAATTACAATGGACTATAGCAATTTTTGAGATTTTGATTTTTTACTTTAAATAAAATAAAAACTACAGCATAACATGAAATCTTTAAAGTTTAAGTTGAAAAAATTATTATGCTTTTTTTTAAATACTACAATGTACCATAATAATTTTTATAGGTATTTAATTTTTGCTTGCGTGTTCTATTAAACATGCTATGCATAATGTAATTTTTAATGTGTTCATTGAAATTTCCAATAGGCCACAGTAAAAACAATCAAATGACTGCGCGTCAGTCATTTTGTGCATTGGAAAATCCAGATAATATTTACCTTTGTCTGCCTTTGTCGATAATCCATCTACATCATGTCAAACATTGTGAGACAAATTTAATGGATTTTAAAAATAAATTTGTTTCAATTTAAAAGTTAAATCTTAATTTATAAAAATGCTAATTGATATATGAAAATTATTTAGCTTGCTATTAATTTTTTTTGAATCTGTTCATAGCAAGTTTTGAGGTTATGTTTGTTTTCTTTAATTATTTTAAATGAATAACGAATGTTTTATATATTTATATTGGTGAATTTAAATAGTTTTTCCATTGTTATTGCATGTAAACCAAAATTATTGAATATACATCGGTTATAACATCAGATATTTTAACATCACAAGGTTTTTCTTTTATACCTAACAGTTGGATGTAAAATTATTATTATTATTATTAATAAACTATTGCTTAAATGCTATTTGTGCATTCATTTGATTTTTTTTCTTTTACAATACTAATTAGTATCTGTTTACCCTGCACCGTGCCCTCCCTCCCCACAAAAGAGAAGAGGGGGGGGGGGCACGATGCAGGGTAAAAAAATTCATAATCATTGTAAAATTTACTGTTGCTTATTTTTAATTTTACAATATTTCAAACGAATTTTTAATAATTCCCCGACGTTTCCAGAATGCTATCGACCATAGTAAAAATTACTGTTCTTTTAGAAAAAAAAAATGAAAAAATCTATCCGTGTTATAAAAATAGAAAATGGTTTTTAATTATTATTTTTCTACATTTTTTGTAGCATTTTAACATATACATTTTTTTAAGCTGTTCAAAAGAGCTTTAATATGTTGTAATAATTAACTTTTATTCTTGTTTATTGACCGAGATTTTCAAGGATAATTCACGGAATGTCTTCTTTACATGTTAATCAAATGGGCAAATTCAACCTTGACTTATGGGCTTAAAAATGAATGAATCGTTTTGAAATTTTACCTGAATTTTTTTATCATTAAAGACAACAATTTAAACCTCCCACACAGAAATATTTTATGAAAATTTTATAAAAATTTTATAAAAGTTGTTTTATAAATAATTTTATAAAAAATGGGCAAAAAAATTATAAAAATTTTGTAAAAATTTTATAAAATATTTATAAATGAATAAATATATTTTATATATATTTTATAAAAAATTTATAAAATTTTCTTAAAAAAATGATTCCTCAAGCCGGTCTTGAACTCGGGCTACTCGGGTGAGAAACCAGTGCTTTACCCCGAAGCCACAAGAGAAATTTGTGAGCCATTCTAGACTCGCGGGTTCATTATGTGTAAACATCTTTGGCGCAAAAATAGTTTTAAAAATGTAAGATATCCCGATTTGTTCAAGGTGGCACTTTTTTAAAAAATTGAAAAAAAAAAAAAATTACAAATATTTGGACTGAATTAAATTTTTATAATGGTTAAGGCCTTGAGTCCAGAATTCACAAAATTTCAATTTTTTTTTTAATACTCTGCTTTCGGTTCCAAAATTTAGTAATTTTTTGATATACATAACAAGATAATAATATTAATTATTATTTATTAATAATAATTATTATTATTTATTAATAATAATTATTATTATTTATTAATAATACTAATTATTTTTTTTAATAATTTTGATTATTATTTATTGATAATATTAATCGATTAATTACTATTATACAACAATCAAATGCATTTATTAAGAACAAATGGATAAGGAGAAAGATGCAATTGTTTAAATAATTTGTTCAAGAGTAATTGTACTAGTAATTGTCTTTTCTTAATTTGCAACGTTTTTTGTAGCTATATTTTAATATAAAAAATGACTTTATGAAAATTTAAATGCATTTATAATTATAACAAATAGCTAGGAAGATAGATGCAGTTGTTTAAATAATTTTTTAAAGAGTAATCGTACCAATAATAGTTTATTTTCTTTTTACATTTTCTTCTGTACTGAATTTTTTAAGAACAAATATATTATTATTATAATTATATAATTTTTGAACAATATTTTAAAAGTTATTCGATTTTTTTCAAATATCTCACCCTTTAGAGGTGCTTAATTTTTTTCGACCCTACCACGCGATTTAGTGACCCCAAAAACATAAAATAATGCTCTTTTAGAGTCCATTTTACTGGATCATCCATCGACACGATATGAGCTCAGGAATTCGCTTTCCTTTCCTCTATACATTATTTTTTATAAAAAACAAATCTATAATTTAGTTTGCAAATAAAAAATAAAGAAAAAAAGCTTTAGACTAGTTTTGTTCTGCGATTCAGTTATTTTCTTCGTAATGATTAATTGAACTCGGAAATCACAAATATGGTTTTTAAATTTTTCATTTCATGTTTATATTTTTAATTTTCTGTTTTACTGAATTATAGCACCACCAGCTGTAGCGAATACAGTACGCATTCAGTGTGAAAGCGAGTTTATAGTCGTTTCCATATCAACAGAAGGAAACACTGATTTTAATGGCCTTGTATATCCTAGAGGATTGTCGAAAAATAGCTCTTGTTTACAGGAGTTTCAGAACCAGCCAACACCAATAATATATCATCTTCCACTGAGATCCTGCAATACTATGCCATCAGAATTGGTAAGTTAATAGTATATTTAGATACAAGTGCACAGTCAGAGAGTTGTGAGCGTACTCTGTGATTGGTCACATGTATCGAACACTATTTTTCGTCGCTAGAGATAAGTGGTAATAATGAGTAAATTTCCAAAAACGCTCTAACCCTTCTCCGCTTTGGAAATTCACGCATTATTACCACTGCCCTAGTGACGAAGAGAAGATTTCGACATGTATTTTTAACAACTTTTAGAGTTATGCACTTTAAGAAGGATATGGTAAAAGTCAATATTAGATTTTATATTATTAATTCCGATGACCCAAGGGTGTCAGGTTCATAGACAAAATGAAATAAAAAAAAATTAGTAACGAACGCGTTCTCTGTTGAAAATTGAAAATTTTCGAAACTCCGGCGAAGCCTTATTCGGATTTTTGTCGTCGAACAACAAAATAAAAATTTTTTTGTTTTAATTTTTCTATTAATTAAAAAGCTTTCAGATTTATTTAATCAGTTTAAATATTTAAATACTATGTTCATTATATATTGAAAAATAAGGAATATCTATTGATACATTACTTTTTTTTTTTATATTTTTATATTATACCAATTTTTTTTGTTAATATTGATTTGATTTATGAAAAATGCTTTGTTTGTTTTTTTTTCGGTAAATGTTTGATTCAGTTATTAAATTATTTATAAATCTATATATATTGTCGTTACAATTATTTAAACGATTATTAATTATAAATTTTCATTATTATGTTATTAATACATATAGAATATATAGAATATGTATTATTTGTCACATGTTTAAGTTTTGTAAACAAAATTAATTATTAATATTGAACAAAAAAAATTATTAATATTGAACAAAAAAAATTATTAATATTGAACGAAAAAAATTATAAATAAGCACCGGTTTATTCTCAGTAAGTTGTACTGGTAATACAGCAGTACAAAGCACTGCTGTGGCAACTGAACGCGCAGCTGTATGCGCAGCATATCTGTTTACATATTTTATGATTTGGTTGTTTATGTTGCTTATTGTCAATTTTAAATAATTTTATCACATATTTAATTCATATTTTTGGTTGTATATTATGGATAGTTTTGTTATCTGTAAAATAAAAAATAAACTAATCAATTATCTTGTATATAAGTATTTTATGTCATCCCAAAATTCATCAGCTTCCTTTTTTCAGTGCAATTGCTTTCACTATTCAATAATTCTATCTTTTTAAATTAAATTTTATATTATTAATTTTTATATTATTATTTAATAATTCTATTTTTTTAATTAACCTAAGTGAGAAAACAATATATAAAATATATATGGAATATGTATGAAAAATCTACGTCCAAATCCATATATTCCATATATATTTTTTTTACTTTTATTATTTAAGTGAAAAATAATATTATAATAGTAATTCAATTATTTATTAGTTATATATTAAAATTATTAATTATAATATATAATTACATTATTAATATAATATTATATTTATAGAATTGTATATATATTTTTTCACTTTCTTGTTAAATTGTGAAACGAGTCTTTACGTGTCACACAGCTATTCTTTGTACCGCTCATACGCCCGAACTCATCAACAATAAAATGTTGTACTGCTGTGAGACCAGTACAACAAATCCGAAATGGCAGTACAACGTTCCCCGGTCTACTGTACTGCTACGGCAGCAGGAACGTACCGTGCCTGCAGCGGTAACGTTTTTTCAGTGCAGCAGGAGTGGTATTTTTGCACTCTTAGGGCCGGTTTTGTTGTCCACAGTTAACTGTAACTAGTAGTTAAAATTTTTTCAACTACTAGTTACGTAACTAACTGAATTTGTTACCATAAGAGCAGATATTTCGTAGCCTCGAACAGTAGATGTCCCGGTATGTTAGGAACTTAAAAAAAAAAGTAATATTTTAATAATAATAATTAATAATCCATTAGGTTAGAAGCCGGTGAAAGTGTCAAAGTGAAGAAAATCAACAAGCAAGGTCTAGACCGGTCAATATTAGAGCATATATTGACCATATATGATATTGACTGGTCTTGACCTTGCTATTTATGGCATTTGGTAGTGATCGTTTACGTTTTACTGATATTTAATTTATTGGCATACGTGCTGTTGAAGATAAAGATATTGGTCCACTTGTTAAAACAACAATGACACGTTGTATACATTTGCAATATTATGGCATAAAACATATTATTGCCATAATACACAATGTAAAATTTGCCAACAAAACAGAATGATTAATCAATCACATCAACAAAAACAACAATAACAAGTTTTGATCAATCAAAACATACATTATCAAAACAAACAATAACAAACCAACGACAACCAACAAAATAAACGAGTAATTAAATATAAATAAAATTCTGAACTTATTGAATTTATTTATAATTCAATAAAATAATTTAATTAATATTCAATATTGATTATAAACATTTATAGAACATTATTAATAATAAATAAAACATTGAAAAATATTATAAACAATAACAACTTTATAACCTTTATAGTTTTAAAAGAACAATAATATCCTGACATCTAGTTGTAATATTTGTATTAGTATGATAAGACAGTCGATAAAAATTGGATCATTAGTTTGTAAACTAATAGTTAAATATTCTAACTAGGGCCGGTTTTGTAGTCCATAGTTAAGTTAACTTGGTATAAGGTAGTATAGGGAAGAGAAACGTTAAACTATAGAATTTAACTACTAGTTAATGTTAACTATGGACTACAAAACCAGCCCCTACTAGTTACACTTAACTGTGGACAACAAAACCGGCCCTTACTGCGGGAGTTACTGTGGGTCCTGCAATAAGTGTTCGCCGGCATGAATTTGTGTTTCGACATCAAAAAGTAAAGGCGCTTTCCACCGATTTTCATGCATACCAAACATATTTCGGTAAAATAGGTTAGAAAAACTTAAAATATGATTGGCTTGTATGAAAATCGTTGAAAAGCGCCTTTACTTTTTGATGTCGCGACACAAATTCATGCCGGCGAAAAGTTATTGCAGGACCCGCAGTAACTCCCGCAGTAAGAGTCCAAGAATAGCACTCCAGCTTCCATCGAAGCCAGCTAGAGAGAGCCAGCCAATGACTGACGAAATTGGACGAAATTGTCAGCCTTTAGCTTGGTTTACGGATAACCGCTCCACTCTCCGTTTCTCTCAGAGATGACAGTAAAAGAGAATATTTAGATCTTACAAACCTGGATAGCAATCTTGACTATTTAGATAGTTCAAATAATGACAAACCGACTGTTTTGTCACTTTAGATATCCATTAGTCCTTATCTCGTTGCTGCATCTAACAAATTTTTTTCAGTGTGAGTAATAGTCAGGTAAGCTAACCACTCAACAGTACTTCCAATTGAAAATAGATAAATAGATTCATATCTCAAACTTTCAGTTTGGATCTATCAATCTTGGTGCTATCTTGAAGTGAAATTCTACACTTGGGTTATTATTAGCTAATAAATTTCAATGAAATTTTAATTTTCTAATTTAAGATAATTTTTGACGCATACTGGCAAACTTTTGGTTCTTACTGTTCTAATGACTAAGTTGTATAACTTTATTGATTAGTTTTTTTCATGTTTAGAAAGACGGAGGCATTGAGTATTTCAATACAATCGTCGTGCAGCCTCATTTGAAACTGATCACAAATCAAGGAAAAGGTTTTCATGTTAGATGTCGTTACCAAACTCGTGACAAACTAATTTCAAATGACCAAACTCATGCTGCGATGCTTCAGTCACTTCCTCTTCAGGTAAATTTTAATAAATACTGTAGTTTTGTTATTTTTTATATGAATAACTCTTATTGAAATTAAATACAAACAAAGTTTTGATCAAGACTTGAGATACGTTTAGCGTTACGTTCTTGATCCATTCTCTGTTTGTTGTTAGGTAAGAGAGAAAGAAAGAGAGAACCAGGAATCAGGAAGTCAAAATTTATTCTTTCAGATAATTTTCAGGATTTTTACCGGCAAGTCCTTCATAACCGAAATCATCGTGTTCAAGTTTTTTAAATTATTATAAATCACGCTAAATTATATTTAGTGATACCACCAAACAAGACGAGACGAGAGTCAGCTCTCTCTCATATATCATCTTGACTTTAATGAATCTGTCTCTCGTCAGCTATCTCTTGTCTCGTGCCGGCTTCTCTCGGTCAACAATTTATTACAAATAAAATTGGAATTAGAAAAAAATTTTAATAAAAAATCTGAAATCAGCATACTGTTACATATATGATAATTATATACCAGGTGTCCTATTTTAATCTATCAATGAATTTTTTTTTTTTTAAATATGGCTCAAATTAGAAAAAAGACCAAGTAAAAGTTGAAGAACTCGGAAGGGGATATAGAAAAAAAAAAAAAAAATCAAAAACTTCAAAATGGCGGTGTCTTTGGTATGAACATAATTTTTTTTAATAGATACTATATTTTTTTTTATACCAAAAAGTTTCTCACAGTACACTCCGGTTTGTGTAATGTAATCAATATTTTTCACTTGATAAAAAAAATCTTACTTTATTTTTGTAGAATGATTTGATCAACTTTTACTATAATTACTTTAAAAAAAAATTTCCTTTTTTTAACATTTTTTCTACTATTCTTCAAGTTTTCTCCAATCTTCTTTTACCTTTCTTTTAACTTAAATCTACCCTTTTTTTGACTAGCAATTTTCCTTGCATCGTTTTCTAAATTTTACCCCACCTTTTTTTACTTTTTTAAATTTAGAGTTTTTCAAAACGAAATTGCTAAAAAAATATAAGCTCAGAAACTCTTTGTTTTCGAAAAGTTGGAATACCTCAGCTCCTTTGGCTATGAATCTCCCGAAATCATTTTATGAAGAAAAAAATTCAAGGTTAGAAAAATAGAAAAAAAAAAGATTAGACAAATAATGAAGAATTAGCATAGAAAGGCAGAGAAATATTCTTACCAGGGTTTCAAAATAAAACACTACCCTAGCGGATGCGTTGACACCTATTCGATCGTGTCTCGACACTCCAATGTTGCGCTCAGTCGACAGCGATTTGAGAGCAATTCGACAGCATATATAAAACGTAATTCTCAAGCGCCGAATAAGAGAAATGAGTTAGAAAAATGAAAAATAAATGGAATATTAAAATAAAAACAATTTAAACTGACAAAATCTGGACTTTTATATATTTTATAATAATAAAAAAGAGTTGAAATAATACATGATAAAGAGGTTAGGTTCAGACGATTCGTATATCTACTCCGGTCGAAAAGCAGTTGAGCCTTACAGGATTCATCGGTAATTGACTCGGTCATTATTACCGGGATATTTGGACACTGAATCGACAAGCTTTCGACAGCAAATTGAGAGCTATCTAATTCATTGATTTTTCATTGTTTTTAATTGTTTAAAAATTATAAGACACTTTATTATTGATAATTTGGATGTTTTTTTTGATAAAATTAATAAAAAAAATATAAACAATTTGTTTAAATAAAAAAAAAAAAAATTTTTTTTTTTTTTTTTAATAATTTTTAATTCAATTGTTAATAACAAATAAGTAAAAAAAAAACAAAATAAAACAGTATTTGGAAGCATCAGAACAATAAACAATATAAAAAAAAAAAATTTTCAACTTTAAATATACAGTATGCGCGTTGACACTGTCTCGACACCGTTTCGACCGGCTTTCGACAGCCTTTCGACCGCCTTTTGATCGCGTTTCGACACCGAATTGAGAGCTATCTAATTCATTGATTTTTCATTGTTTTTAATTGTTTAAAAATTATAAGACACTTTATTATTGATAATTTGGATGTTTTTTTTAATAAAATTAATAAAAAAAATATAAACAATTTGTTTAAATAAAAAAAAAAAAAATTTTTTTTTTTTTTTTTTAATAATTTTTAATTCAATTGTTAATAACAAATAAGTAAAAAAAAACAAAATAAAACAGTATTTGGAAGCATCAGAACAATAAACAATATAAAAAAAAAAAATTTTCAACTTTAAATATACAGTATGCGCGTTGACACTGTCTCGACACCGTTTCGACCGGCTTTCGACAGCCTTTCGACCGCCTTTTGATCGCGTTTCGACACCGAATTGAGAGCTATCTAATTCATTGATTTTTCATTGTTTTTAATTGTTTAAAAATTTCAAGACACTTTATTATTGATAATTTGGATGTTTTTTTAATAAAATTAATAAAAAAAATATAAACAATTTGTTTAAATAAAAAAAAAAAAAATTTTTTTTTTTTTTTTTTAATAATTTTTAATTCAATTGTTAATAACAAATAAGTAAAAAAAAAACAAAATAAAACAGTATTTGGAAGCATCAGAACAATAAACAATATAAAAAAAAAAAATTTTCAACTTTAAATATACAGTATGCGCGTTGACACTGTCTCGACACCGTTTCGACCGGCTTTCGACAGCCTTTCGACCGCCTTTTGATCGCGTTTCGACACCGAATTGAGAGCTATCTAATTCATTGATTTTTCATTGTTTTTAATTGTTTAAAAATTATAAGACACTTTATTATTGATAATTTGGATGTTTTTTTTAATAAAATTAATAAAAAAAATATAAACAATTTGTTTAAATAAAAAAAAAAAAAATTTTTTTTTTTTTTTTTTAATAATTTTTAATTCAATTGTTAATAACAAATAAGTAAAAAAAAACAAAATAAAACAGTATTTAAAAACGTCTCAACAATAAACAATAAAGTGTCTTATAATTTTTAAACAATTAAAAACAATGAAAAATCAATGAATTAGATAGCTCTCAATTCGGTGTCGAAACGCGATCAAAAGGCGGTCGAAAGGCTGTCGAAAGCCGGTCGAAACGGTGTCGAGACAGTGTCAACGCGCATACTGTATATTTAAAGTTGAAAATTTTTTTTTTTTATATTGTTTATTGTTCTGATGCTTCCAAATACTGTTTTATTTTGTTTTTTTTTACTTATTTGTTATTAACAATTGAATTAAAAATTATTAAAAAAAAAAATTTTTTTTTTTTTTATTTAAACAAATTGTTTATATTTTTTTTATTAATTTTATTGAAAAAAACATCCAAATTATCAATAATAAAGTGTCTTATAATTTTTAAACAATTAAAAACAATGAAAAATCAATGAATTAGATAGCTCTCAATTTGCTGTCGAATGCTTGTCGATTCAGTGTCCAAATATTCCGGTAATAATGACCGAGTCAATTACCGATGAATCCTGTAAGGCTCAACTGCTTTTCGACCGGAGTAGATATACGAATCGTCTGAACCTAACCTCTTTATCTTGTATTATTTCAACTCTTTTTTATTATTATAAAATATATAAAAGTCCAGATTTTGTCAGTTTAAATTGTTTTTATTTTAATATTCCATTTATTTTTCATTTTTCTAACTCATTTCTCTTATTCGGCGCTTGAGAATTACGTTTTATATATGCTGTCGAATTGCTCTCAAAGCGCTGTCGTCTGAGCGCAACATTAGAGTGTCAAGTCTTTCGCTAGGGTACTCATTTTTGTGTTCAAAATAAAACTTGTATACAGGATTGAATATGTTTATATACAGCCATTAGAGACTTTATTATTTTATTTTCATATACAAATTCCTAATCATGTCGTATAAAACTCTTTAAATTTGTATACCAACATATAAAGTTGTATACGGAAAATAGCGATAAACAACTGTACAAGCTTTTATACTACTATATACGATCATATACGATCATATATGGTGGTAATAGTTATGAACACGTCACTTTTTTCGAGTTGTCCGAACTGCATCTCAAGGTTTTAAAATTGACAAAAATTTTCTTTTGTTTTTCTAAATATAGACAATTGCCCCAATGCCAGGCTGCACTATGAAGATATTCTCTAGTGATCCAACAGGATATCATGTTGCTGAAAATGTAGAAATTGGCGATCCTTTAAGTCTTGTTATTACTATTGACAAGCAAGATTCTTTTGGATTAGAAGTTTCTGATTGCATTGTTCGAGATGGTCTTGGATGGGGTGAACAAAAACTTATCAATAACGAAGGGTAATTTCAATTTTGAAATATTATCGTAAAAATTTAACATATAATATTTTTACATCAACTTTTATCTACTTCAACAGTTGTCCAGTGGATAATGAAATCATGGGCCGATTTACTTACAGTCAAGACAAATCAGAGGCCAGAGTAAATTTTCAAGCTCACAAATTTCCATATACAGCAAGTGTATATTACCAATGCAATGTAAAACTTTGCACTTTGCATAATGGTGGTTGTTCAGAAGTGGGTAAACCTTTATGTAATCCTTAGCACCCAAATATAATTCAGTCAAAAAAAAGTGTAAAAAAACAATTGTTTTTCAGTTGCCTTCATGTAACGGAGTTCGAAAACGAAGACAAATAAATGAACGATTCGTAGATGACGCAAAAAATATTCTGAGTCTTGATGGTACACCAGCAACGATTGAAGTTTACAGTGGATTATATGTAAATGAAGCGTCTGACATAAGTGGAAGAACGGATTTAAATAATGACGTATCTCGACAAAGAGTAAGTGAGTTTACTATTCCAGTTATTTCATAAGCAACACGTTTGTTTTTTTTTTTTCTAGACTCTTAATGATGACAGTATTTGCATCTCCCAGCGAAGTTTTGCAATTGGAATTGCCGTTGCTGGACTTATATTGATGGCAATGGTTATTATTGTCATCGTTATTCTGCTGTCAAGGAGACGACATAAAAATATTTCAACTACAGGATCATCTATTTACAGTGGTCCATATACGAATACTATTTACAGCCAAAGTAGTTAATGTATGAAATTAAAAGTCCTATTCTACTACACGTAAGCGTAATGATGTGACTTAAGGAGTTAGACATTTCATTATTTTATTAGTTCAAACGTAAAATAATTATTAATATATGGCAGTGACTTTGGTTATTTTAAAATTATATTAGTCATTGAATTTGGATAATTTATTTATTGAAGGTATATTCATCAACATTAAACTATAAAAAATATATATATTTTGATTGTCAACTTACTAAAATAAGCAAATATATCGTTTTAAATGGCATTAAAATCAATATAGGACGATGTAACACTAACTCATATGATTGGATGATATTTGATTTTTGAATAATAGTCGTGACGTTCCGAAAAGCACACTGAGAGAAATCTCAGATTTTGACGAGACGCTCGCTTCTTCAGACAAGAAAGCCCTTCTTGATTGAAGTAATTTCGTCACAATAATTTATTTCTTTGCGCGTAGGACTCAGCAGTTCATAATTAGAAAAAGAATTAGATTTTGGAATAGGAAATAGATGGTTTGATGACGCCTATATTTTACTACCACTCCAAAATAATTTGGAACAAAACGGTCGCTTCTTCACCGAAGAAGTGATATTCTTATTTTCGAAAATCCACCACCTTCGATAAAAACATTTTCTTCGATTTTATAACAATTTTTCGCTTTTTACATGTAGTACAGTATCGAGAGCCATGTGATTCAAAGAGAGATGTACTAATTACATATTAAAAAAACGTACTATTAATGGAATTAGAAAAAAAATTACTTAAAAAGCAAAATTTTTAAAATGAATATCCGGTGAGTTTAGTAAAAAGACAGTGCCCTCTTCTCTCAAATAGGTTAACTTTTTTCCCTAAAAATATAAATTTTGTTATAGGTATAATGTAATTGAACTTTAATAGATCTTCGATATGTTTAATAATTCTTTTTTTTTTTTTCAGTTGCGTAAAATTTTCATAATATTTAAATGTAAGAATTCTATTTGAAAAAAAAAAAAAAAAAAATGTCAATATTCACAATCGTTCAATTATTCTGTAATAATGATTTATAATTATTCAATGTATACAAAAAGTTTTATAAATCAATCAGTGTAACAACTATTTGTAGAAAATTAACATAACGTTTCATCTTATATTTTGTAAGTTTAGTCAAAATCAGTGCCTTCTTCTCTGAAGTAGGGGGAGTTTTCTTACCAAAAATATAAATTATAAATTTGGCAATAAATATTATTTTCTTGCTTCTGAGTAAAAAAAGTTGGCGTGAATACTAACTTTACTAGATAAAATACGTGAAATTATTTTTCACAGCGTACTTTGGATACGGGGAATAAGAATGCCAGTTATTAAGAGAAACAACAAGGTTTTTTTTAATTTTACGACTATTCGTCCAAGAAGGAAAATGAAAAAAAAATTTTTATGATTATTTTAATAATTATTTTATTATTTTTATTATTTTATTTATTGTATATTTATAAAATTTTGGCTTTCACACATTCTCGCATTTGACGAAATACACTATCACGAGTCAAAGTGCTTTATGCTGATTCTCGACTCAGCCTTAGTAAGTCAGCGTGAGTGAGATCATATATATTTGAAGCTTACGAAAATGGTCAGTATGAATTTCCATCTAGTGGTCGCGTCTTGTTAAGCGAGTTTGTTTACAGTTTGTTTACAGTTTGCAACACCTCCTGTTACGTAGAAAACATGTGTAATCAAGAGGCACGGTAGTGCCTCGAGTCAAGTATGAGAAAGGAACTATATATGTTTGTGTAAGAGTAACTAGTAGTGATGGGCTTGTAATTTACATTGTAAATTACACGTGTAAATTACAATGTAAATTACAGTAATTTACATGGCTGACTTTCATACATGGGGTAATTTACATAAATTTCATTGCGCCATCTTACAGCAACCTCGGAACCTTGATTCTACAGTTGGTAATTTGAAATTTTTTGCTTTCTCTCTTTTTTTACAATGACAAAAAATAAAAAAAAATGACAAGGATAAACTCTATTTTTCATTTGTATATGTCAAATTAATGCAGGTTATGATGTTATATTAATGTTTATAATTTATTGTTCACATCTAATTCTTATTTTACAACGATATGTTAATTTTATTGATTCAACAATAAATATTATAATTGTTTTCTGTAAATATTATTATATACTATATTTATTCATTAAATGCAATAATATAATAATAAGTTGATTTAACAAGATAAAAGTTACGTTTAATTCAGGTAAAATTTTTAGCAATATCAAAATATAATGTTCTTAGATGTCATTTTGTTATGTCGTTATGCAAAAATATTTTTTTCAAACGTTATAATTGTTAAATGATTATTGTTTAATAATTTAATTGTTTATTGTTTATTAACATAATATAGGTGTGTTCGTTCACTATTCACACTGAGCGTATGCACGGAGCGTATGCAAGGAAGCGCTAGAGTCGTGCGGTCATTTGAAGAAACTTTTTTAATAAAATTTACTATTTATTTATTGTTATTTGTTTTTTTCAGTTCTTTTGCTGTCTTTCATAATTATTAATTGCTAATTAGTTATGGTGTTGTTATTTTTCTTTCCGAATCCAATGCGTTAGTAAATTTTATCAATAAAGTTTCTTCAAATGGCCGCACGACTCTAGCGCTTCCTTGCATACTCTCCGTGCATATGCTCGGTGTGAATAGTGAACGAACACACCTCATGTAAACATCAATTGACAGCTTGCTTTTTGTTGACGGCCGGTAAAGAGGATGCTCTAAATATGGCGGCGGACTAAATTACATAAATTACATGTAAATTACAGTAATTTACATTTAATGTAATAAAGTCAAAAATCGGCCAAAGACCCATCACTGGTAACTACCGTGCCTTATTATACATCAAATATTTTGCCCCCTTCCGTCTCCAATTTTTTTAATTGAATAATTAAATTAACAGTTTTGCGCTTTTGGCTAAAAAACCAGATTTCTAATTTTGTTAAGTTGGTAGTCCGGTATAAAATTATGTAATTTTTTTTTTTTTTCTTTTCTCTCTTGCTTCTTTTTGTTGGCTGTACTGCAGAGTTGACATGTGAATATATCAAGAGGCACGGTAGTGCCTCGAGTCAAGTATGAGAAAGGAAATATAAATGTGTGTGTAAGAGTAACTACCGTGCCTTATTATACACGACCCCGAGTTGACCCCTTCCGTTTCCAATGTTTCAAAATTTAATAAAGATATGATGGAATCAATTTAAAAATATGGGATTTCGTAATGATCCCATAAATCGATGTCAAGCTTTTTTTTAAAAAAAAAATCAGATTTTTTAGTGTAATACTTTTTTTTTAATTCAACAATCAAATTAACGGTTGCGATTTTTTGGCTGAAAAGCCAGATTTCTGATTTTGTTAAGTTGGTAGTACAGTATAAGATTATAAAATTTTTTTTTTTTTTTACTTTTCTCACTTGCTCATTTTTGTTGGCTGCACTGCAGAGTTGACATATGAATATATGATAAATATTGCAATAGTGTATATTAAAAATAATAAACATCAAATGATACACCGGTAAAATAATTATAAATAAAAATTAAACTTGATGATATATAAATTGTGTATGTTACAAAAAAAACTTTACAAAAAGATGTGATATCTAACAAAAAACAAAAAACAAGTATTTTGTACAAAAAAAAGAGTCAAGTACTCGAAATTGTAGTGAATTTGTAATGTAACTTGTTTTGCCATTAATTAATCTAAAATGTTAAAAAAAAAAAAAAATAATAAAAAAAAAAAATTATACTTGACCCTGCTAAACATAAGATTGAATAATGTTGGCTTAAAATTTTATTTTTAATTTAGGAAAAACTACGCAGGGTCAAGTATAATTTTTTTTTTTTTTTTTTTAACATTTTAGATTAATTAATGGCAAAACAAGTTACATTACAAAATCACTACAATTTCGAGTACTTGACTCTTTTTTTTGTACAAAATACTTGTTTTTTGTTTTTTGTTAGATATGATAAATATTGCAATATTGTATATTAAAAATAATAAACATCAAATGATACACCGGTAAAATAATTATAAATAAAAATTAAACTTGATGATATATAAATTGTGTATGTTACAAAAAAAACTTTACAAAAAGATGTGATATCTATCAAAAAACAAAAAACAAGTATTTTGTACAAAAAAAAGCGTCAAGTATTCGAAATTGTAGTCAATTTGTAATGTAACATGTTTTGTCATTAATTAATTTTTTGATATAAAAAAAAATATGATACAATAAAAACCAACGAAGAACTTTTATTTTCAATACATGTAGTTATATATAAAAAGTATATCAAAAAATTAATTAATGACAAAACAAGTTACATTACAAATTGACTACAATTTCGAATACTTGACGCTTTTTATTGTATAAAATACTTGTTTTTTGTTAGATATAATACTCGTTAATTCCAATAAGCTATTAATCGAATATTTTGATTTGATAAGAATTAAAATTTCAATTTTTTAGTCTATATAATATATTTTTATTATAGTTTGTGTCTAATAATTATCGTTTACTTGAAAAATTATAGACTTAAGAAAAAAACAATAATAATTTTTACTGACTTTCCAATATTTATTTGATAAAAAAACTGATAAATAAAATACTCGTGATTCAATTATTTTGTTGGAAATATTTTATTGATTTGACAATATTTCGATTTGGAATTATACGATAACTATATTTTAGGGACATATAATATGTGTTATTGCCAATTCTCGTACATTGGAGCCGGGAATTATTGCCGCATGCCTAAGTTTTTATTTGTATATATTTGTAATCGCTAAAACAAAACTATCATAACAATTACGTACCACTTACGCCGTTTATGAATAATTATTCAAATATTTTTCGCATTTTTTAGAATGTATCAGATAAACATGTTCTCCTTTGAAACTAATCTTATCAGTTATCACACTATTAATAACCATCATTTCTATTATCTTTTATTTTTTTATAGTTTGAAAAAAATTGTACTCTACCATTCACTTTTTAACATTTGCCAACCGTCAATAACCATCCAGTATTTTTCCATATTATTTTGAAACGTACAAAATTGTAAATATGCCACTAAAATGGTACGTATAAAAATGAAATTATTTTGATTTATATTAAAAAAAACTTCAGTTTTTTTGCTTAGCTTTACAGGTCTATTCAATATTTTATTAACTTGAAAAATACAGTCAGTACAAAATAATAATTTTTGAGCAATAAAAAACAAAATTCGATGGCAATAGATGGTAGAAAAAGTTAATTAAATTATATTAAATAGCTAATTTTTATATTATTTAGATTCAATACGTTTCCGATTTCTGCATTTTAAATCGCACCATGTCTTCGGACACTCTTTTTACTGTATGTACGTAATCATCCAAGGTATTCTTCAACTTTGTGTAAGCCTGTATTAATAAAAGAAAAATTAAGCATTATAAATTTATAAACAAAAAAAACCGATTCAATCAAAAGTATTAAAGTATAAAATGTACCTCTATATAAGTGTAATCAACGTCACTTGCATTTTTTAATTCAAGCAACAAAAGTTCAATTGTATTTAGTGGTAGCCAAACTGGTGGTCCAGTTGCAATTAATGGTGTATCTAAACCAAAGTACTCTTTTCCTTCACCAAGAATAGCATTAATATAATCTAATGTTAAATCCAATGCTTCTAATAATCTTCCAGAATTTAAAATAATTCTAAGTAATTCAGATGGATTTGTTTTTTTATATGAAACTATAAGCCATTGGGGTAAAAAAGCTCCTTGTTGAAGTAATTTACTGGCAATACATTTATGTAGTTTACTTTCATTTTTTTTTTCATGTAATAATGTCAATGTTTTTAGTAAACTCCAACAAACATCAACAACAGAATTGTAACTACAGTTAACTAAATCAAATATATTATTTTGTATGAGCCAATCCCAGGCATTTAAATCTTCTTGCTTAGTAAGTCTTAAACACTGTGATGTTAAACCTTCAAGAACACTACATTTACTGATATTAAATTCATCACAAATATGCAATGCTGTGATGTACAATCCAACACTTGTGAGAACAGCAATAATTTCAGCTGGACCTGCTTGTGCAACAGTATGAAGTTTAGAATTATGTTTCGATAACTTGAGTCTTGCGTTGACAAGATAATATTCTTTTTTAATATCTTTTAATTCAAATATTTCAATTGTTTTTTTTGCTTCATAATGAAGTACTTCTTCACCACCAATACTTTTTTTTTCTTCATTAGAATAAGCCTCATCAACAACTGGTCTCACAATCCATCTGTACTTTTCACTAACAAGATTCAAAGAATTAATACAAGCCAATAAACATTGTGATTCTTTTGTTAATGATTCAATTGAACTTGATTCTTGGCTTAATCTCATTGCTTGTTCATACATAACAGATGCTGCTTTACGTAAGTTTTTATTGTTAACATGAAAACTGTACAAAAAATTGTAATAATTGTTTTCTATAAGATCAACACTTCTTGCACGACCAATGACAATTTTTTCTAGTTCATACATATCAACATAAGGAAATGATATCAAATCAATAAGTTTTTTTTTTTCAAATAATGTTACTACTAATTGTCTTAAACAATCAGATTTTCTTTCGTTATCAGGATTTGAATTTAGGCAATGATATGCTTCTCTATAATGGCCTAAATTTAAATGTTGTGTAAATACAATTGAATGAAGAGTTGGAAGATTTGGATCATCTCTATCAGATACTGTGATAGCTGTGTAAGCTAATTCAATAATACAATCAGATGCTTTATGCTGTTCAAATAATTCAATTATTTTTAAATAGTATAAAACAAGTGCATGATTTTCATTTGAAGTTGATGATTCAACTAATATAGTAGCAAGAAAATTATCAGTTAATATACCACTCGATGCACGAAGAAAATGATCACATGCTTTTCTTGTTTCACCCATTTCTAAAAGTGCAACAGCAAGTATAAATTTTCTTGATGCAGAATTCCATTCACACCAGGTACTAAGTAGTCGTACATATTCTTGAACAAGAAGAAATTGACAACTTGATAATAGCCATTCGGGAAATACAAAATTATTAGAAGCTGGCCAAACAACTTGTGAAATAAGAGTCATCTGAGTCAACATTCCACAATGCCAAGGTGTTAAATCACTATTATCTATATCCATGGAATTTATCAACAATTTGTGAGCATGTTTAGCTCCACTACTTTGCACAAAATGCTCAAGTAGTGATAATGATCTTTGTTGTGTTCTGTAACCAGTTGTACGTGGTTCCATAAGTTTCAAGCTTGAAAGTCTTTGAATACTTATTTCGGAAAATGATGATTGTGATCCTGTATTAGCTGTTGTTTCACGAAGCCACAATACAACATAGTAAGCTTGAGTTAAAACAACTGTGCGTGGTGCCAATGATGATTTAATAGAATGTAATATTTTTGAATCAAAATTTTCAAGTCTTGATAAAATAATTCTTTGAAGAATTAATAAATTTCTGCAGATAGAAAATCGTAAAAATGCAATTTGTGCAACACTCTCGGTAATAGTTGAAATTCCAAGTTGACTAGAAAATAAATGAGTAGTATTAAGTATAATTTTGGATGTTTCAATAGCATTATTGTCCATTATTACTTTATCAGGTTGACCAGGATTATATGTCAATGCTTCTAAAAGCATTGCCATTGATTTTGAAGCATCTTTTATATTATCTAATTTATGATTAATTTCAGTTTGAAAGTTAAAGTCTGATAATGGATCATCAGTCTCCAATGAAAGTTTCGATAACATATCATCAATGACAGTATCAGGACTTTTAAGATAATAAAGTTCTTTTTTAAATTCAATTTTAGTTTCTTCAGATAATTGATTTTCTAGTAGCACAATTGCTGACATCAATAAAATTAAATCTTGACATGTTTCTTCATCTTGTGATAATATTGGAGTTGTCTTAAAGTTATATGAGTAACATTGTTCATTGGATAACATGAGATATTCAAGAGCCTCCATTGGACGTAATAATGAGAATGATGATTTTTTCAATAACGCCACACCATAAGCATTCGGTAATAATAACAATCCAACTGGTTTATTTCCATTAATATGATATTGAATAACACATGAATAAAACTTTGACCAACATCTGTTTGCAATTTCTAAATAATCCTCATCTGTCATTTCATAATCCATAACTTCAGATTGTATTTCAGCTTCGACAGCCATACAAACACGTTCTTTTAATTGTGATGATGATAATATCATATCAGTATTTAAATTTGATTTTCTGTAGATACTGAGTGCTCTTGTTATGTCAACTAATGAAAATTTACCTGGTTGAAAAATATAATTTATGTATGATTGTCGTGGGTCAGTGCTAAGATCACTAATAATATAATCACGATCAGGTGCTGGTTCTAAGATGGCTGTTTCCCATTCAGAACCGACCTGTGAACTATTTAATAGTAATTGTGCATGTGTTACAGTAACAGTATCCATATCAGTTGTTCTCCAAGCAGCCCAGAGTCTTGACATTGTGAAAGAAAAATCAACAAGATGTTGATCAGGTGCAAAAAGTGTACATATTCTAATAAATTTAAATAATCCAGCATCTGGAACTGGTTTAAAGACAGAAAATTCACAGCCAGTTGAAAATTTTAAATAAATACCAAGATAAAATTCATTTTCAGTCGAATTGAGTACTTTTTTCAGCATATGCCCATGAATACCCTGTGATCCTTGATGACTATCAATTGTCACATCAGCAACTGCAACACACTGAGATTTATTGCATGACCACATTCTCAAAGTGCCCTCTCGACACAGTGCAAATAAATATGTATTAATGCCAAATGTGTGAATTTCAAGTGACATGGCAACTTGATCTTCTGTATTTTTGCCTCTCAATGCAATGGCAATGCCACTGAGGAATCTTGGTACAATTGAATCTTGTTTAAGCTCAGTTGAATGAACCAAACCTGTTATTGTATCTAATCTTAAAACCAAAATACTACCAGTATTGTAAGCAAGTGCAAATACAGCTTCTTCGTGTGGCAAAGTCAGCCATGATGCTGCAGCATGTGGTATTGGTGAGTTGGTTGTACCAGCAGTTGTTATAACGTGGAAAGAGTGAGGATCACGAGTTGTTTGAAGTGATGCTTCACCCAGTACTGATTGAACAGCAACATCTGGATATGAACCAAATAAATGTTCTTGTTTATGAATTTTATTTGGATGTGGAAATGTCAATTTATGTACACTTGCTACCGTCGCAACGAGAATAATAACTGAATTAATTGTTTCATGTATTGATATTCCATCTAAAATTGGTGTATTCATAAATTTATAACGAACTTTTGAATTAACAAGGTTAACATCAAGACTGTGTTCAACCAGTTCTAAAATATCGTGTGATATTCTCCAGTAAATAAAACGATTTCTGGTATAGTATTTATTAGTGTTATTGTAAGAATAACCACCGGCCCGTTCAGGAACTTTGATATCCTGTAGAGTGCTTTGACTTCCACCTGAAAAATTACAATTATTATTTTAATTAAATATAAAATACTGTGTAAATAAAACAATTATGTATACATTTTTAACAAAACATTAAAGGCTAAACATAAAAAACATAAAAAAGTTGTATTTTATATACATTGTAATTAAAAATGGGTTAAAAGCCGTATGATATAGAAAATATTTACCGGTATTTAAAGTGATTTCTTTCCATTTTTCTGGCTGTGTTTGATCGGGAATTATTTCCCTGTATCCCAAATTGAATTCCACCATTTCAAAAAAGTTCTTAATTGATTAATGAACTAAAATAAAATCAACACTTCAATACTAAAGACGTTAGGTATAAAATGTTGAACGACATAACAACAATACTCAATAGGTGGGTTCGTTCACTATTCACACCAGTGATGGGTCTTTGGCCGATTTTTGACTTTATTACATTACATGTAAATTACTGTAATTTACATGTAATTTATGTAATTTAGTCCGCCGCCATTTTTAGAGCATCTTCTTTACCGGCCGTCAACAAAAAGCAAGCTGTCAATTGATGTTTACATGTTATATTAATAAACAATAAACAATTAAATTATTAAACAATGATCATTTAACAATTATAACGTTTGAAAAAAATATTTTTGCATAACGACATAACAAAATGACATCCAAGAACATTATATTTTGATATTGCTAAAAATTTTACCTGAATTAAACGTAACTTTTATCTTGTTAAATCAACTTATTATTATATTATTGCATTTAATGAATAAATATAGTATATAAAAATATTTACAGAAAACAATTATAATATTTATTGTTGAATCAATAAAAATAACATATCGTTGGAAAATAAGAATTAGATTAGAAAATTATAAACATTAATATAACATCATAACCTGCATTAATTTGACATATACAAATGAAAAATAGAGTTTATCCTTGTCATTTTTTTTTATTTTTTGTCATTGTAAAAAAAGAGAGAAAGCAAAAAATTTCAAATTACCAACTGTAGAATCAAGGTTCCGAGGTTGCTGTAAGATGGCGCAATGAAATTTATGTAAATTACCCCATGTATGAAAGTCAGCCATGTAAATTACAAGCCCATCACTGATTCACACTGAGTGTATGCAAGGAAGCGCTAGAGTCGTGTGGCCGTTTAAGGAACTTTAGTAACTAAAATTAACTATATTTTTTTATTGTTATTTGTGAATTACTTTCGCTCTCTGTCGTTATTATTTATTGGTAATTTGTTCTTGTGTGTTATTAGGTGTGTTCGTTCACTATTTACACCGAGCGTATGCACGGAGCGTATGCAAGGAAGCGCTAGAGTCGTGCGGTCATTTGATGAAACTTTTTTAATAAAATTTACTATTTATTTATTGTTATTTGTTTTTTTCAGTTCTTTTGCTGTCTTTCATAATTATTAATTGCTAATTAGTTATGGTGTTGTTATTTTTCTTTCCGAATCCAATGCGTTAGTAAATTTTATCAATAAAGTTTCTTCAAATGGCCGCACGACTCTAGCGCTTCCTTGCATACGCTCCGTGCATATGCTCGGCGTGAATAGTGAACGAACACACCTCTTGTGTCTTGGAGAAAATTATTTAATTAAAAAAATGAACACAATAATGACTGAGAATAATGATTATTACGAAGAAATTTGTATTTCTTGTTATTTTTCTTGTTATTTGTTATTGTTATAGTTATTTTACTTTCCGAATCCAATACGTTAGTAATTATTAGTTACTAAAGTCTCTTCAAATTACCACACGACTCTAGCGCTTCCAAGAAGACTAGAGACCAGGGTAGCTATTCTGGACTCGATTATCCGCAAGTTATCCCGAGTGACTGGGATAACTTTTTTGTCGCAAAACATGAAAATTTTGGCTTAATTTGTATCCTTTTCAATGGTTTACATCAAACGACTAAATCACTTTCAGGCGTTTTCATGTTATCCCGTGTAGGTGGGATAATCGAGTCAAGAATAGCTACCCAGGGTAGCTATTCTTGACTCGATTATCCGCAAGTTATCCCGAGCGACTGGTACAGTGTTGCCAGACGTGACTAACACGATGGAGCTAGACTCACCATCAAAAAGCGCCATATTGGAACTGAAGGCGCTAAAATTTAATATTGATAAAATATCGTTATTTTTTTTTTATTTTTTTTTTTAACTGAAAGAATAAGTAGGTAAATAAAATAAATACACATATTATACATATCTAATTAGTGAAGTTTATTTTATATTTTATATTTCCAACACACATATGTTTGTTTATTTTTATTTTTAAACTTTCTATATATTTCTATATATTTTTTTGATTTTATTTTTGTATTAAAATAATTATGTTCGAAATGTATTTACTTTATAAATAAAATACCGATATACCTGCAGTACTTTTATATATTTATCTAATATTATGGATTACTTTATATTTTTCATTATTATAATTTTTGATTATATATATGGCATTTTTTAATTAAAAATTATTTATAATAAACTGAAAAACAAGATAATTATTTAGTATGAAGAACGATAAAGCATATGCATATATATGCCTAAATAAAGTCAACCAACCTTTAATACACAATATAATGCATGTAAATAATAAATTCACAAACTGTAATCACAAGTTCCATGTATGAATAATTTATTTAGCATATATGATACTATAAATTAATTTTACATTAATTCTTTAAATTTTATAAAGCAATTTTGAAATGACTATATCAATTGACTTTGACTGAAAGTTAAAATGACAATATTTATCCAGCTTCTCAGAAGTACCAACAGAATAGTGACATAATAATTCAAAACAATGTAGATAAAAGTTAACGACGACCCTGCGTCGGCCATCTTTTTTTCAGTTTTTTCAATATTGACCAATCTTATCAGCGCGATACTGCAGGCGC
The DNA here is from genome assembly GCA_011426435.1 of Lysiphlebus fabarum. Taxonomy (NCBI): domain Eukaryota; kingdom Metazoa; phylum Arthropoda; class Insecta; order Hymenoptera; family Braconidae; genus Lysiphlebus; species Lysiphlebus fabarum. The sequence continues at coordinate 153,096 of WSYQ01000247.1, read as the reverse complement.
GAAAAAAAAAGCCAATACCCTAGGAGTTAGAAAAAGAACTAGGGAAAAATCATGGAGCTAGAAATAGAGCTATAAAAATTAAAAAGAGCTAGATCTAGCTCCAAAAGCGCTGATCTGGCAACACTGGACTGGGATAACTTTTTTGTCGCAAAACATGAAAATTTTGGCTTAATTTGTATTCTTCCCAATGGTTTACATCAAACGACTAAATCATTTTCAGGCGTTTTCATGTTATCACATGTAGGTGGGATAATCGAGTCAAGAAGACTAGAGACCAGGAGAATCAACTATAAGAGTGGGATTGGCTTGATATACGTCGTAAATGTAGAGTGCGCCACTTTAATTTTTCAATTGCGCACTACGTAATGCACTGATTGCTTATTTCCACATCCCTCAGCGGGCCATTTTAAAAAATGCATTGAAAATAAATAATTAATAGCTAAAGAATGAGATGTAATCAAAAAATAATAATTTATTAAATAATTATTGCTGGGTAAAATATTTTTTTTGATACATTGAATATTTCATCAAATAAATAAGTGAAATTTTTTGAAAATAAACGACTGGCTAAGAAAAGAGATCTACTTAAAAGAAGATAATTAATTAAATAATAATTGCTTTTCATTTAACAATAATTGCCTCTTTTTAAGTCCATTTTATTCGTAAGCTATTTGTTTATTTAAAAAAAAATATTCCACCTAGCAATAATTGTTTAATAAATTATTTTTTTCCAAATGTAGATTCTTGTAGAATAATTCTTCAAAAAATTTTTTATCTAATTATATTTGTCTCACTAGTCTTTTGATCTTGAAAATGACATTCAAAATCAATAATTTTGCATCTTGTCGTATTTATTAAAAAAAATTATTTATTGTTTATTTTCAATGCATTTTCTAAAAAGGCCGGCTGAGGAATGTGGAAATAAACAAACAGCGCATTACGTAGTCCGCAATTGAATAACTAAAGTGGCGTACTCTACATTTACGACGTATATCAAGCCAAAAATATTTACCCCTTCCATCGAAGTTGATTCTCCTGGTTTCTAGTCTTCTTGAATCGAGTCAAGAATAGCTACCCCGATCCAAGTGTGGAGCCACTTGACTGCGAACAGAAACTCGGTTTTTGGTTCGTCTTTTTTCAAAGCTGTTCGGCTTTTTTGAATGGTATTTGTGTATTTATGTAATAAACAATCTAACAAAAAACAAAAAACAAGTATTTTGTACAAAAAAAAGAGTCAAGTATTCGAAATTGTAGTCAATTTGTAATGTAACTTGTTTTGTCATCAATTAATTTTTTGATATAAAAAAAAATATGATACAATAAAAACCAACGAAGAAATTTTATTTTCGATACATGTAGTTAAATCTAAATTGTTGAAAAAAATAAAATAAAATAAAAAAAAAAAAATTATACTTGACCCCGCGTAGTTTTTTCCTAAATAAAAAATTAAATTTTAAGCCAACATTATTCAATCTCATGTATAGCGAGGTCAAGTATAATTTTTTTTTTTTTATTTTATTTTTTTTTTTTCAACAATTTAAATTTAACTACATGTATCGAAAATAAATTTATTAAGACAATTTATTCTTTATTTTTTACATATTAAATTATTTTTTCATAAACAAATAGTTAGAGAAAGAGGGCACTCAAAAAAAGACTATTTATTAAAATGAATTCAATTCATTAATTCAAAAAAAAAAAAAAATAAATTGTCCTTTTTTGAGTGCATCTCATTTCTTAGCTATTTGCTCATTAAAGAATAATTTGAAGGCATTCATTAATTTCAAAAAAATAAGAAGCAAATGGTCTGTTTCGGAGTCCATTTTTTTTTTTTAGCTATTTTTTTATGAAATAATAATTTATTTATTTAAAAAATAAAGAATTGTCTTTCTTTAAGTAAAATAATCCACATGCTTTTATTTATTTGGAAGAAAACAAATAGCTGAGAAAATGGAAATACCTGAAAAATGTATATATATCCCGATAATTATTTAATATATACCTAATATATTTTTATTTTTTTATTTTATTTTATTTTATTTTTTTCAACAATTTAGATTTAACTACATGTATCGAAAATAAAATTTCTTCGTTGGTTTTTATTGTATCATATTTTTTTTTATATCAAAAAATTAATTAATGACAAAACAAGTTACATTACAAACTGACTACAATTTTGAATACTTGACTCTTTTTTTTGTACAAAATACTTGTTTTTTGTTTTTTTTGTTAGATATCACATCTTTTTGTAAAGTTTTTTTTATAACATACACAATTTATATATCATCAAGTTTAATTTTTATTTATAATTATTTTACCGGTGTATCATTTGATGTTTATTATTTTTAATATACAATATTGCAATATTTATCATATATATTCACATGTCAACTCTGCAGTACAGCCAACAAAAACGAGCAAGAGAGAAAAGAAAAAAAAAAAAAATTTTATAATCTTATACCGTACTACCAACTTAACAAAATTAGAAATCTGGTTTTTCAGCCAAAAGCGCAAAACTGTTAATTTAATTATTCAATTAAAAAAAATATATATCACTAAAAAATTTGATTTTTTTTTTTAAAAAAAGCTAGATATCGATTTATGGGATCATTACAAAGCCTCATTTTTTTAATTGAATCCATCATATTTTAATTAAATTTCCAAAAATTGGAGACGGAAGGGGGCAAAATATTTGATGTATAATAAGGCACGGTAGTGCATTTCTCCCTCGAGCTATTTGTTTCCTTAAAGAATCATTTATTGTTTATTTTATTAAACAAAATTAAAATAATATAATATAAAAATACAGTAACATGACATAATAAACATAAGATAACAATGAAAAATTGCAAATTTCTTTGTAAGTAAGTGTGTATGTTATGTATGTGATGACGCCAAAGCCGAACAGCCTCGAAAGAAGACGAACCAAAAACCGAGTTTCTGTTCGCAGTCAAGTGGCCTCACACTTGGATCGGGACGTACATGGTCCCGCCCCCACCATGGGAGTTTATTCTCCTGAGTAGCTATTCTTGACTCGATTATCCCACCTACACGGGATAACCTGAAAACGCCTGAAAATGATTTAGTCATTTGATGTAAACCATTGAGAAGGATACAAATTAAGCCAAAATTTTCATGTTTTGTGACAAAAAAGTTATCCCAGTCGCTCGGGATAACTTGCGGATAATCGAGTCAAGAATAGCTACCCAGTGCTAAAACGGCATGTTTATAAAACCTCTATCTATAGAGAAGTGTACTACGTTTTTGGTCCCGTTTGCCTAACCCCCCACTCCATAGAGTTGACTCTCCTGGTCTCTAGTCTTCGTAAAATCATGGAGGTCTATAAGGAGGATAAACTCTAGAAATTTACTGAGGATGACGGAATGGAGCAATTTAGTAACTCTATCGGCCACTGACGTTGCTAGTCTTAATTAGTACCGAAGTCAAGGTCGTTTGTTATTATTATTGTGTGGCTCAGTTAAAGTATTTTTTTGTGTCAAAAAATAAAATACATTTATTTATTTAAAAATTAATATTGTCTATGGATGCATCTAATTAATGAATGCCTGAAAATTATATTCAAATAAGCAATTAGCTGTACGAAATGAGACTACCTCAAAAAAAGACAATTTATTAAACAATTTTTGCTGGATAAAATATCTTTTTTGCTGCATCTATTTTCGTGGATTATTTTCCTTTAAATGTTCAATAAATGAAAGCATGTAAAATATTTTTATATAGACAAATAGCTAAAAAATGAGATAGACCCAAAAAAAAGATAATTTATTAAATAATCTAACAAAAAACAAAAATTGAAATTTTATGTACAAAAGAAGTGTCAAGTATTCGAAATGTGATGTAATTCATTTTGCTATTAATTAATTTTTCATATATAGATACATATACCTATACAATATATAACATATGATACTATTGGGAAACGCACAATTCGCCCTGACGTCTGGTGGTAAATTTCTGGAAACTATTTCATGCAGTCATTCGTATGTGGTATACACAGTATATATGCTAAATTAATAAATAAATAATATTTTTACAAATTGTTTAAAATGTCTGTTGCAAAAATTTTCCCAAAAATTGTCTTAATTGTACTTGTCTTTTCCTTTAGCTATTTGTTTATTAAAAAATAATTTATTTAATTTAAAAATAAAAAAATAATTTGTCTTTTTCTATGCTACGACTTTACCTTTAGCTATTTGTTTATTAAAAACTGACTTATTTATTTGAAAAAAATAAAGAATAAATTGTCTTTTCCTATGTTACATCTTTTTCTTTAGCTATTTGTTTTTTTAAAAATAATATATTTATTTGAAAAATAAAAAATAAATTGTTTTTCTCTATGCTACGTCTTTTCCTTTAGCTATTTGTTAATTAAAAAATGATTTATTTATTTAAAAAATTAAAAATAATTTGTCTTTTTCTATGCTACGACTTTTCCTTTAGCTATTTTTTTATTAAAAAATGATTTATTTATTTGAAAAATAAAGAATAATTTGTCTTTTCCTATGTTACATCTTTTTTTTTAGCTAATCCTTTGGATGAGATGGTTGTATACAAGTGGAAAACACATGATACTCATCACTTGAATCAATTTTTACACCGATACTTGAATATGATCCACATATATAATACGATTTTCTTCAAGGAAATTTCGTGAGGAATTCGTTTTTCGTGCCCATGACAGTATATACTCAATAGTTAATAACATTTTTATAATAAACAATAAAATTCTATACAAATGGCATATACTTGACTGCATGTAATTAGTTTCTTATTTTGCCACCTGCGTTTAGCGCTTGGCCGCGCCCACAGTGCGTTTCCCAATAGAAAACCAAAGAAGAAAATTTATTTTTGATTCATGTAAGTTTAAATTGTTAAAAAAAAAAAAAAAAAAAAAAAAAAAAAAAAGCTACCTCTCTTCTTTGTACCCTGGGTTGCTAGGGTGCATTCCTATAATAAAAAATTCCTTTTCGTTTTTGTTTTTCGCCCTGTAATACCGACCAAAAACTAAAAACAGAAACAACGACAAAAATGATAAAATTCTCTGAGAATTTCCCCAGACTATTTATGTATGATAATCTTGGAAAATCAATTTCTATAACAAATATGCTATAAAAAAATTTTGTTTATTTCACATAGACGGCGTTCCGTGGCTCCCATTCCGTTCGAACTTTAAAATGGCGGAGCTTGGTAATTTTTTGATATTTTGTTGTGGTAGACCTGATTTTTTTACTTCAAAAATTATAACAAAACACAATTTGTTATTCGAAAATTATTATTAAAAAATAAATAAAAACTTTAATAATCGATCGATTTCAAAAATTTTTTTTTTGTTTAAAAGAGACAAGTACACACAAATATATTATTAGAAAAAAAAAATTTTTTTACTTCAAAAATTATAACAAAACACAATTTGTTATTAAAAAATGTAACGTGACATTTTTGCCATGCTACCTTCTCGAACAGTTTGCCTCTAACTCATTTATATTTACTAATTCTCAAACCCAAAAACGTAATGCAAAATCTGGAATAAATTCCTGGTACTTTTCAATTCGCCGTAAAAGACCGAAAACGACTTATTTCAAAATCCTGTGTTTTTTAATAACCCTAACCATCTAATCCCCTTCTAATTGCGACATTTTTCTAATTTATTTAAAACGAAATCCAAAAATTGGTAGATTCAGAGGTTTTTTTACGGGACTAAAGAACGCCTGATGGAAACAATTACCGATGGCTGGCTGACGGTTACCACTGCACAATGTAAAAACATTAGAAAGAAATGGCAGTTTTATTAGAAAAGGATGGCGAATAAGGGACATGACATACTAAAATACAATGTATTTATATTCTCGTGTTTGGGAAATGTTTAATATATATTCTCAAAAATGTGTATTTATTTAATATTTATTTATAAAATATCTTTATATTTCATATTTATGATTGATTAGATATGAATAAAGTTGGAAGTAAAAGCAATCGTGGTAGAAGACCTATCCATGATGTTTGGGATAAAGATTTTTTTCTTCCCGTTCGAGATGAAAAACAAAGAATAATTGGTGCATATTGTTTATTATGCAACACAAAACTTTCAAATACTTCTAGAATACGTATGATAAACCGCAAGTTGGTTAAATAAAGTATATGTTATTGTGAAATAAAATATTCGACATTTTTTTGAATCATGAAAATCGACCTCAACATTTACATGTGCACATCAGCACATCATCACATCATCACATGTGCACATGTGCATGCTATGTGCGTTCACATGTGCACATGTGCATCTGTATGTGCGTGGCCCTACCCGGCTTCCGTAATTATCCCACCCAAGAAGACTAGAGACCAGAGGTGTGTTCGTTCACTATTCACACCGAGCATATGCACGGAGCGTATGCAAGGAAGCGCTAGAGTCGTGCGGGCATTTGAAGAAACTTTATTGATAAAATTTACTAACGCATTGGATTCGAAAAGAAAAATAACAACACTATAACTAATTAGTAATTAATAATTATGAAAGACAGCAAAAGAACTGAAAAAAACAAATAACAATAAATAAATAGTAAATTTCATTAAAAAAGTTTCTTCAAATGACCGCACGACTCTAGCGCTTCCTTGCATACGCTCCGTGCATACGCTCGGTGTAAATAGTGAACGAACACACCTCAGGGTAGCTATTCTTGACTCGATTATCCGCAAGTTATCCCGAGCGACTGGGATAACTTTTTTGTCGCAAAACATGAAAATTTTGGCTTAATTTGTATCCTTCCCAATGATTTACATCAAACGACTAAATCATTTTCAGGCGTTTTCATGTTATCCCGTGTAGGTGGGATCAGGGTTGTTAAAATAGAGGGTTTTTGAGTTGTTTACAATTATCCATGGATAAAACGTTTAAAACGTTTAAAACAGGATAAAACGGATAAAACGGATAAAACCCACCTGATCTCTCGTAGGCTCAAACTTTCCCTCTTACCGACTATACTTACACTCTAACACTCTGACCTGTCAAACAATTGTTGTTTATTTAATAAACATTAATAATAACAAGTTTATAAAATTTATAAACATAATATTTATATCATTTATTTATGAACAAATTTGATGATCATATATTTAAAAAAAAACATATTAATAACAACAAATTTATTTAGGTTCGTTTGTTTGTTTTAGTGGCAGTTCCCGATTTCGCCACTAGATGGCGACGTTTTATACAAATGGATAAAACTAAGGATGTTTTAAACTATGTTTTAAACATAGTTTTAAACATAGTTTAAAACATTATGTTTTATACATTAACAACCCTGGGTGGGATAATCGAGTCAAGAATAGCAACCCAGGAGAATCAACTATAGAAGTGGGGATGGCTTGATATACGTCGTAAATGTAGAGTACGCCACTTTAGATATTTAATTGCGCACTACGTATTGCACTGATTGTTTCTTTCTATACCCCTCAGCCCGTCCTAGGACCTATAAATCTTTCATCAAAACATGACCAACGTTTTTATAATTGCCAAACGACATTTTTAAATATTGTTTGACAGTAAAAAGTAGAAAAAAATTAATATAAATAGTTGTTTATAGGTGTACAAAGCCATATTACTACATTTTTTATTATTTGTTTTTATTGTAAGTACTAAAGTTGTTCTTTACGTTATTTATGAAAGTATTTATCCATCTTATTAGACAGTGAATGACAGGTTCATAAACTTTTTGGAGTATAACATTTTTTGAAGCATTAATAATTTATTGTTGTTAAATATTCTATTTTGTTTAACAGGAATTACAATAATTATGAGTAAAATAAAGGAAAAAACATCTTGTACTAAATTATTTCAAGAACTTTGCAATAATAAAGATGCTGTTCAATTACTTAATACAGCATGGGCTAGAATTTTAACAAGTGGTAACATCTTAGTATTTGCCAAAGTGCTAAATGATTATAAATTTTTGAATATTGCTATTTTACATAATTTGAAGATTACAATAGCACATGGTCAAGAGGAGTTAGATTGGATGCATTGTCAGCCTCCTAATCAGCAGATGATATTTCACGAATCATAAGAGTGTTTGATAACATATAATCAAATGAATAACAAAATAATATTTTTTTTAAGAAATCGTCCATAAATTTACCAGTTAAATAATTTCAAAAAATTGTTATATAAATTAATGATATTTAAAAACATTAATATACTGTATATTAATAAACTAATATTAGTTATTTAATATACAGGTATTATAAACTTTCGACCTTTAAAATAGAGGGAACACTACCATGTGCAAGAGTTACTCGATCTCTTTTTACTTCAGTATTTTCTTTATTTTGTGGATCCATAACAAAAAAACTCTGAGTATCATCTGTTTGAAAATGTAACTCACAAACATAATAATTTTTGCGAATTTTTTTTCCTTTAATATTTGGGAGAATAAATTCTAACAGTTTTTGACGTATACTTTCCTCCTGTGCAGTTAAAATAATTTTTTTTATAATTTATTGATAAAAAACCAATATTGTTTATTCTACCCAGCTAATAGCTGCTCTGTAAAAAATTAACTTACCTTTGGGATTTAAAAAATAAATCGCTTTTCTGGGTCTGGATCATGTGCACTCCCACTAAGACAATTATTTATACAACAAACGCACAGTCATTTTAATATAAAAAAACATAAAAATAATCACAAATATTTATTAATTTTCAATCGTAAATCCGCTAGATGTAAACATAATAAACGTCATGTAGACTGCTCAACAGGCTGAGGGGTGTGGAAATAAACAATCAGCGCAATACGTAGTGCGCAATTGAATATCTAAAGTGGCGTACTCTACATTTACGACGCATATCAAGCCAAAAATATTTGCCCCTTCCATCGAAGTTGATTAAAAATGCACGCAGCATTTTTCCAGCATAGTTCTGCTAACTTCACACTCGTTTTTTTTTAGATGCAGCCAAATTTGAAAATATATAGCTAGAAAGAAGGATGTACCCTGATAAATAATTTTCCGAAAATCTTAATTATTTAAGTAATTAGTATGTTTCGATTGCGCATTGTAAAATAAAAAGTAAGCTTACCTCAACGGAACACGATTTGAAATAGGCCCAATCGATTGATATTGATGCCCTGAATATGAAAATAACAATGGCCGACCATTTGGGTGGAAAAACAAGGGGCGGCCAACGGTCAAAGTGGGTGGATGAGGTAAGTAAACTTATATCAAAGAATAAGATAAATAAAAAATATAAAAAAAAAATATACGAAATTCACGTCAATTCGCTTTTCTGGGTCTGGATCATGTGCACTCCCACTAAGACAATTATTTATACAACAAACGCACAGTCATTTTAATATAAAAAAACATAAAAATAATCACAAATATTTATTAATTTTTAATCGTAAATCCGCTAGATGTAAACATAATAAACGTCATGTAGACTGCTCAACAGGCTGAGGGGTGTGGAAATAAACAATCAGCGCAATACGTAGTGCGCAATTGAATATCTAAAGTGGCGTACTCTACATTTACGACGCATATCAAGCCAAAAATATTTGCCCCTTCCATCGAAGTTGATTTTCCTGGTCTCTAGTCTTCTTGATGGCTACCCAGAGGCGCGTTCTGAAATACAAGATTTACGGGGTAGAGTTAAGGCCCTTGTCGACTAGCATAGTTTTTCAACAAATGTTCTATGCCATAGCACTTTGGTCACTATATATCACCAAAAACTCATTAAAAAATGGCCGCTGAGGACTATGCTGGAAAAATGCTGCGTGCAGCATTTTGAGCATAGCTCTGCTAACTTCACACTCGTTTTTTTTTAGATGCAGCCAACTTTGAAAATATATAGCTAGAAAGAAGGATGTACCCTGATAAATAATTTTCCGAAAATCTTAATTATTTAAGTAATTAGTATGTTTCGATTGCGCATTGTAAAATAAAAAGTAAGCTTACCTCATCGGAACACGATTTGAAATAGGCCCAATCGATTGATATTGATGCCCTGAATATGAAAATAAAGGCCCTTGTCGACTAGCATAGTTTTTCTAAAAAGTTCTATGGCATAGCGCTTGGGTAGAAATAGTTCAGCCATGACGGCTATAGGGCGGCGATATAATCGTTTATTGAAATGATTCCAGCTCTACCAACATTCGTAAAATCACAACAAAAAATAATTAAACGCATAACCTTTTTTATTTGTTTACTCTTGTTGACAAATGACAATACGATATTCTGACAGTCAATCAATCAATTAATGTAGACTGTAAACAACTGTAAACAAAGAACAACAAAGAAGCTATAAATGCCCTTTTTTTTTTTTTTTTCAAAGTTGGCTGCATCTAAAAAAACGAGTGTGAAGTTAGCAGAACTATGCTCAAAATGCTGCACGCAGCATTTTTCCAGCATAGTCCTCAGCGGCCATTTTTTAGTGAGTTTTTGGTAATATATAGTGACCAAAGTGCTATGGCATAGAACTTTGTTGAAAAACTATGCTAGTCGACAAGGGCCTTAACAATGGCCGACCATTTTGGTGGAAAAACAAGGGGCGGCCAACGGTCAAAGTGGGTGGATGAGGTAAGTAAACTTATATCAAAGAATAAGATAAATAAAAAATATAAAAAAAAAATATACGAAATTCACGTCAATTCAAGTTGAATTTACACCGCCAACCCTCTTTGTATCGTCGAACGAACAAACACCAAACTTGGCAAATCTTAAATATACGAAATTCACGTCAATTCATTCTTAATTATTTAAGTAATTAGTATGTTTCGATTGCGCATTGTAAAATAAAAAGTAAGCTTACCTCAACGGAACACGATTTGAAATAGGCCCAATCGATTGGTATTGATACCCTGAATACGAAAATAACAATGGCCGACCATTTAGGTAGAAAGACAAGTGGTGGCCAGCGGTCAAACTGAACTTACCTCATCGCATCACGATTTAAAATAGGCCCAATCGATTAGTATTGATGCCCTCAATACGAAAATAACAATGGTCGACCATTTAAGTCGAAAATTTTTGATGGCCGACCAAAATACTTTTGTTTTTTTCTAAATTTTGAAGTTCGTTGGTCGGCCATCAAAAATTTTCCACCTAAATGGAAATTGTTATGTTCTTGTTCAGGGCATCAATATCAATCGATTGGGCCTATTTCAAATTCTGATGTAAGTTCACTGACCTCATTTTTTTTTTTATTTTTCCTAATTTTTGAAGTTTTTTGGTCGGCCATCAAAAATCTTCCACCTAAATGGTCAGCCATTGTTGTTTTCGTATTCAGGGCATCAATACCAATCGGTTGGGCCTATTTTGAATCGTGATGCGATGAGGTAATTTACTTACCCGGGAAGTAAAACTTCTTTCGGTATTCGACTTTTTACAAAAATAAGATCAGATTAGATAAAAATAAGATGTGATTAGATTTTTAATATTGATAATATCATTAATAGTAATATTAATTATATAAATAAAATAATAATAATAATCGAAATATTAATATTATGAAATATATTTGACTTGTCACAAAATGATAATATAAATAATTATAATGAAAATAACATCAATAATATCAATAATATTATCGATAAAAAAATCAATCATTTTTATATCGATAAAAATATGAATATGATTAAAAAAATATAAATATTACAAATTTATCTGTATCTGTATCTTCAAACCCCTCTACTTGAAATTACTAAATTTGATTCAGATTTGTAGTTTTTTTAATTACGAAAATTTTAAAAAAAAATTCATCAATTTCGACCGTTTTTTGTAGAAGATATTCAATTGCAAGTGATCAATTAACTTATAAATTTGTAGCGACCGGCTGGCTCACAATCACTATGTGGTAACGGTGTCTATTGTCTCACTTTCTTTCTCTCTTCTTCGTGTGTCGTGAGCCACACTAACACACCAATAACATTCAAAGCAATTTAAATAGAAACATGTATTATAATTTATATAGACTAAATAATTATAATTATAATTAAATATATATTTATTTATATATTAAATTTATAAATTTATCAAATGAATATATTAAAAAATGTCGATTTAAACAAAAATGTTCAATTTGGAGTATAAAAAATAACAGCTTAGATAATTTTTTTTTTTTATATTTATTACTTATTAATTTCTTAATTTATTTTTTATTAGTTTTCCTGTTAAAAAATATAATATTTTTCTTTTTTTATATCGTTAACAATTTTTCTAATTTATTTTGATATTAACACAGACAAAATATCAACAGCTTTAACTCTTGAAATGAATAATATTTTTAAATATATAAAAATATAAAATATCAAAATAATAAATTAATAATAATTAGTAAAAATTGGTATTATGATTGTTTTTTTTTTAATTGCGGTGTTTCACGATCTGAGTAAAGTAGTATTGGTGCATGTAGGTATAGGCCGGGAACGCACACAGATACGGCTGATGGGACAGACTCGAGCATATATTTTATTGGGCATAGAGGGCACCAATTTATTTTAAAAAAAGCATGGGCCGGGGCGAGCCCCTTTGGCACAAAACAGTATTCGGTAATGAGGACTTACATTCAACCTTAATAACATCAATATTAATATCAATAATACCATCAATAATATTAATTATATAAATAAAAGAATATTAATAATAGAAAAAATACAAATAAAAATATTAATGATAATATTAATAATCATATTAATAGAATTATAAATATAATTGAAAAATAGAAATATTAATGATAATATTAGTACTTATATCAATAAAAATATGAAAATGATTGAAAAATCTAAATATAAATTTTAATATTTATATAATAACATCAATAATAATATTATCAATATAAGTAGAATTATTAATGATATTAATATTAGTAATAATGTAAATGGAAATATAAATATGATTGAAAAATATAAATATTATTTGACGAGTCTTATTATTAATAATAATATAATATTATTAATAATGTCATCAATAATGATATTAATAATATAAATAGAATAACAATATAAAATTGTAAAATAGTGCCTACCCACTTAACAAAATCTCATAGAAACCATGAAAAAGGATCAAATACACATCAAATGCTTATAGATGTTATTATTATTTTATGAGCATTTGATGTGTATTTGATCCTTTTTCGTGGTTTCTGTGAGATTTTTTTAAGTGGGTATATATATAAATATATAGATTATTCATAGATGATTATAAATTTATAAATAATATAGCAACGACAGTACATAAGCAAAGAGTCCATTATATAGACGCAACATAGAAATATGCTTGGTCGCGAGAGAGGGAACGCTGATGCGTCTACTTTTTTTCAGATCACTCGCAAAAGTGACGACGGTCTACCATGACGACGCTCGAGCGTTACATGTATTTTTTTTACCCCCTAGCGAACGAAAAGGAGTTTTACTTCAAAAATTGGCTCTAATCTCCAATGGTGTTATTTATTTTAAAAAAAGAGGAGTTTGCGATACTATCTTTTAAAATAACAACTATCCTTGACTAAAAATCTTCAATTCATAATACAAAAATTATGTTACTTTATCATACAAAATTTTATAACCAAATATTAAACAATATTATCAACTATTTCATAAAAAAAAAAAAAACAGTTAATTTTTCATACAATTAACATAAATATCAAAAGCAGCAACATGTTGTTTTTTCAAAAAAGTACTAAATCCAATAAAAAGATATTGAAGATTATCTTTAGCTGGAAATATTTTCTTCAGAGTTTCTAAGAGTTGATCAAAATCTGCATTTTTCTTATAATTCTGTATCATACGAGCAAATAACTTATAATCACTTTCATTTAAAGCTCTCTTTACTTCTTTCAAATAAGTTTTTCCCAATTCTTTTTTGATCCAAGTACCATCATGTTCTTTCACAGCAATTTTATTAACTTCTCCTTGTGAACTCCCAGCACTTGATGAGTTAGCACTAAAATTAATATCAATAGACTGAACTTTCAATTTTCTTTTTTTTGCAACTGGTTCATTTAAATTTAGGTTTTTGTTACCAGCATCTGAGCTACTCCAGCTACCCTGTGTCTTACAAACACTGAAGTTAATAACAGATTTTGCTTTTGTCTTTAAAACTTCTGAAAAATCAATTTTTTCCTTATCTACTTTCGATCCATCTCCAGTATCAGTACTTTTATAACTCCCAAAATCACATATATCATTATTTTGATTTCTCAAACTTTGGTTAACCAAAGAACTGGTTCCAAGATTCCTAGTATTTGAATCGAAATTTGCAGCAATTGATGGCAAGGATAAATCATAATGAATTTTATTTATCGTACGTGGAAGATTAACTTTGGCGTTTTTAAAAAATGCTCTCAAGTCTTTGGTGACCACTCCGTAGTTTGAAAAATATTTAAGATGAGGCCGAAGCCAAACTGATAGTTGATTTCTGAAACTAGCATTGCTAAATCTAAGATCACAGAGAATTATTGCACCATAATCATCTTTATGTCTGATGATACGTCCAATAGCCTGGTTCACTGCTCGTGATGCTTCTAACTGATACCACTCTTGTCCAGACAATCCATTTTTATCAGTAATCCTAATCTCATCTAGATACTTTTGTTTTAAAATAACTCTTGGATCCTTTAATGGCGGAAATGGTAAACCAGTTATTATAACAGCTCGTCCGTTTGCATTTGCAAAATCCAAACCTTCAGATACTTTACCCCGACAAACAGCCATGAATATGGCACCACGTAAATTCGGATCTTGTATTTTTTTATAAAATTCACCCATGATATTTATAAATCCTTCTTTTGATTGTGGTTCAACAAATATGGCTTTTTTCTCTGATATCGTCGTCCAAAGGCCCATTGTTTGCCAATCATCTCGGCATTTATTCATAATTGGATAGGATGGGAAAAATATTAAAAGGCCATCGGGTATAAGACAACTAAAATTATAGATAGTTCTACCTAGTGAAGAGATGTACTTCGGATCATTTCTTGTGTTAAACGACGAATTTAGAGGATAATTGTCCGGACCCTGACTAAGAACACCAGCACACACCTGTGAACCAGTTACAATATGAGGATTTTCAAGCTGAACATCAATTGGTATTCCTAGTTCAGATATGAATGGTTTTAATGGGGACAATGTACCACTTGTTAAAATAACTGAATATACACCAAGTTCAACCATCTGTTTCATCCCAAAACCAGGTGAAAAACACCAGTAGCTTAATAATTTACCATCTACTTCAGAAGAGTTTTTTTTTGAGTCCCATCCGTCATTTTTACTAGTTTTCTTTTTTTCCTCACGTTGTACGTATACTTTATAACACTGATTGACTCTCTCTCGATGTTTATTACTTGCTGTACTACCACCACTAAACACTATTTTTAAAAAGTCAGAAAATTTTTGTAATGCACTGCCACGACGCAAAAATGAATGAGCACTTGTGGTTGTAAGATATATTACAATTTTATCAATTTTATCTGTAAAAAGTCTATCTTTGCCGTTTGATAATTCAGACTGTTCAAATAATTCAAAAATATAACTGCCAGGAAAAGTGACACCTTCCTCACCCATCTTAAGTGATATTTTATCAACTCTTTTTTCAAATGTCAAGAGTGTAGATTTTATTGCGCACAAATCTTCGGGTGTAAAATCCTTTGGTGAATTGTTAAAATCAATATCTTCAGATTTTTCTACAGCAAAGTCTTGCATGACAGCTGTTATTTCGTCAATACAAACAGCTATATCTGTACTACTTATTTGAAGTGATGCTGCTTCTTCACAGGTTTTTTCGACATTATGAGCTTCGTCAAGTAAAATAACGCGATTCTGAATGTCAATGCTCTGAGATTGTCTTGTCTTTGGATCGAGAAGATAATTGTATGGCATGAATGTTATGTCCGCTGATTGCTTAAGTTCTTTTGCCAAAAAATAAGGACAACATTTCAATTTTTTTCCTATTTTTACTAAATCTTCGATGTCACATATCTCAGTCTTGAATAATGGATCATCTTTTCTGAAACAAAATAAAATAAATGATCACCAAAAATGATCTATTTGAAATTAATATTGCAACGATCTATCAATAATGATTTTGTTTTTACCTCGATTCAACATTATTGAAATACATGCATGTTCTACCTCGTACTCTGATTTGACACATGTGTATTTTATTTGCAGTATTTTTTTCTTTTGATATTTCTGGATGAATACATAACTGATCTCTTGACCCAATAACCGCAACTTTGACATGGCTATATGCAGTTCGTTTCAACTCTTGCATTGCCTGTGACAGCTGTGAATGAGTTCTTGATGCATATATAATCTTTGGCATCGTCCAACCAAAATTTAGATTATGCTGCGCTTGTAATGATGAAATACCAGCCGCGTTATTTAAACTGTTACTGAGATTTTGACCAAACTCACCACCGAAATCAGATTTATTAATTGCACCAGAAATAGACTGAGCTTGTAATTGCGCTTTTTTTACTTCAAGCCAGCTAAGACTTGAACACAACAAACTGAGCGTTTTTCCTGTTCCTGAAATATTTACTTATCATTATTAGCTTCAACAATTTAGTTAAATTGTTAGTTTTACCAGTTGGTGACTCCAGAACTCCATGCTTCTTATTTTGAAGACATTCAATCACTTTAGACATGTAGTTTTCTTGGACCTCGTATGGCTGGAATGGAAATGTGACAGTGATGCCATTGATAACAACATCCGGCATATTTTGTTTGTATTTATTTTGATTACAGATTGAATAATTGTTAAGACTTCAGGACTGTATCGATTATGATGGGGTTACAGCCAGTGATGGGTAATTCCACAATTTTCGGAGTACATACCATACAATCATAGGACGTTGCCAATGGGGGGATATTCCGATATCCGAGACAACATGTTTTTTTATCGGTTTCTTATAGAGTGAAACCGTCAGGGTAGCTATTCTTGACTCGATTAAGCGGTGTGTCCACACGCAAGTTTTTCGTGCAAGTCCTTGCAGCAAGGCCTTGCACCACTAGATTATTACTAGAATTTTGGTGAAAATCTGCCCTAAAGAGCCTTGCAAGGCTTGCACAGAAAATTGAAACTTGTCTCAATTTTTCATGCAAGTTGATTACTTCACAGCGTATAATTTTAGGCAGACAACTTAACAACTTAAATACATATGTTAATAATAATAATACATAACCCATACTTCCTTTGTTAATATTCATTTAATGTTAATGTTTACTAATGTTGACATTGTTGATAAACAAAAACAAGGTTATGGACTCTTGTGCTTATTTATTAATCAAGCTCAATTTTCTTTTAGTTGGTATTAACTGAAACAACGTCAGGTAGTTATCGGAACGCTCCCTACATTCGTGACAGATGAACTATTCTGACGCAAGGCCTTGCTGCAAGGACTTGCATGAAAAAACTTGCGTGTGGACACACCGCTTTATCCCACTTACACGGGATAACATGAAAACGCCTGAAAGTGATTTAGTCGTTTGATGTAAACCATTGAGAAGGATACAAATTAAGCTAAAATTTTCATGTTTTGCGACAAAAAAGTTATCCCAGTCGCTTGGGATAACTTGCGGATAATCGAGTCAAGAATAGCTACCCTGATGAGCGTCAATAACTTTTGTATGAATTAATTAATAACTTTCACAATTCGTGATAGAAATTGATAGGTTTTTTTTTTTTAATTTTTGTTATTTAAAGAAATATAAGCTGTCTCTAGTCTTCTTGCAGCTGACTTTATTACTACTATCATACTAGTATAAAACTGGTACAACATACTAGAAACCAGGGTTGTTAATGTATAAAACATGATGTTTTAAACTATGTTTAAAACTATGTTTAAAACATAGTTTAAAACATCCTTAGTTTTATCCATTTGTATAAAACGTCGCCATCTAGTGGCGAAATTGGGAACTGCTACCAAAACAAACAAACGAACCTCAATAAATTTGTTGTTATTAATATGTTTTTTTTTAAATATATGATCATCAAATTTGTTCATAAATAAATGATATAAATATTATGTTTATAAATTTTATAAACTTGTTATTATTAATGTTTATTAAATAAACAACAATTGTTTGACAGGTTAGGAGTGTAAGTATAGTCGGTAAGAGGGAAAGTTTGAGCCTACGAGAGATCAGGTGGGTTTTATCCGTTTTATCCGTTTTATCCTGTTTTAAACGTTTTAAACGTTTTATCCATGGATAGTTGTAAACAACTCAAAAACCCTCCATTTTAACAACCCTGCTAGAAACTGATATGGCTTTGTTAGGAGTAAAATACCAGTACAGTGTACTAGTATTGCATACCAGTAATATAACAGTATAATACCGGTACATCGTACAGACAATATTTTTTGAAAATAATTTACAGCCTTTTGTTTATTGAAATATTAAAATTCAAATGGCTGAGAAAATGAGTGCAATTAAATTTATATTTAAATTGCTAAAACTTGTTCAATAGAATATCTTTTTTCATTTACACCTCTTGCCTTAGCTATTTGTTCATTTAAAAATGATTTACTGACTTTTATATAACAAAATATCAAGAAGCAAATAGCTAATATACAGGAATTTTTTTAAAAGCATCTTTTCCCTTAGCTATTGTTTCTTTAACATTTTTCTAAATAAATGAAAGAAATCATTTTGAAAGGAAACAAATAGCTAAGGAAGAAGATGCTTTTGAAGAAGACAATTTCTTGGACAATTACTGCTAATTTGAATATTTTCTTGATCTTACCAATAATTGTTTAAAAATTTTCCTTTTTTCTATGTTACCACTTTTCATTTAACAATTGTATTCAGGCATTCATTCATTTAAAAAATAATGAACAAATACCTAAAGAAAGAGTATGAAGCTAAGGAAAAGGATGTACTCAAATAAAATATATATCCCAGCAATGAAATTTTTCCGTATTTTTCCCGTAATCCTGAGCAAATTTCCTATAAGAAACCGATAAAAAAACATGTTGTTTCGGATATCGGAATCGTGCCGCTAATGGCACTATTCCGCATGCTCATGGAGGTCTATGTAAAACTCCATGATTATAGAGCATTATAGAGCATATGCTAGTATCTATACCATGGAGGTCTATAAGGAGGATAATCTCTGAAAAATTACTGAGGATGACGGAATGGAGCAATTTAGTAACTCTATCGACCACTGACGACGCTAGTCTTGGTAGGTACCGAAGTCAAGGTCATATGTTATTATTATTGTGTGGCTCAGTTAAAGTATTTTTTTGTGTAAAAAAATAAAATACATTTATTTATTTAAAAATTAATATTGTCTATGTATGCATCTAATGAATAAATGCCTGAAAATTTGTTTTAAATAAGCAATTAGCTATACGGAATGAGATTAACTCAAAAAAAGACAATTTATTAAACAATTTTTGCTGGATAAAATATCTTTTTTGCTGCATCTATTTTCGTAGATAATTTTACTTTAAATGTTCAATAAATGAAAGCATGTAAATTATTTTTATATAGACAAATAGCTAAAAAATAAGATGGACCCAAAAAAAAGATAATTTATTAAATAATTATTGCTAAGTGGAATATTTTTTTGAGTTCATCTGGTTTTTTAGGTATATTTGTTTTTTATTTTTTAAATAAATAATTGCACCCTATTTTTTCTTTTTAATATTTTACCCAGCAATAAGTATTTAATAAATTTTTTTTTTTTTTGGGTCTATCTCATTCTTTAGCTTTTTGCCTATTCAAAAATAGTTTACATACTTTTATTTATTCAAAATTTAGAGAAAAAATAGCTAAGAAAATAGATGCAGCAAAAAAGATATTTTATCCAGCAGAAATTGATTAATAAATTGTCGTTTTTTGAGTCCATCTTTTTCTTTAGCTATTTGTTTACTCATAAATAATTATCTTGACAAAAAAATAAGTAGTAAACAAAAAAACATGTGCTTTTGAGATCGGTACTAACTAAGAATAGCGTTACTACATTGCTCCATTCCGTCATCCTCAACAGCTCCCTATCCTAATACATTGTGTGACGTCACAGATTTTAAAATCAGCAAGTGGAATTAACCAAGAAGACTAGAAATACAGGAGGAGTAACTTGCTTCGAATATGTCAGCCAATTCGCGTGAGGCTAGTAGTTGTCATAGCGAATTTAGCGTACAGCGTGGTTCAGCGCATTGTATATTTATTTCTTATTTTTAATGCGTAGCTTACACATACATATATACATTCATGTCGAAAACCAATTAATTTATGTATGTATGTGTAAGCTGCGCATTAAAAATAAGAAAGACATGAACAATGCGCTGAACCACGCTGTACGCTAAATTTGCTATGACAGCTACTAGCCTCACGCAAATTGGCTGAATGATATTATATGCGTTGAGATAGGGAGTTACTCCTCCTGTATTTCTAGTCTTCTTGGAATTAACACTTTTCCTGTCATGATACCAGCCTTAGCCTCTTGATCCACCAGCTCATTTTGTTCAATCCCACAATGTGCTGGGATCCAAAAGAAATTTATTTCATAATCTTTATTAATGAGTTTAACAATTTTATTCTTAATTTTCCAAATTAATTGACCAGGTGTTGATAATTTGGTATGAAATTTTATACTTGCTAGTACATTACTTGAGTCAGAGAAAATTGTGTATACAGGTAGCTATTCTTGACATAATTATCCGTAAGCAGGGTTGTTAATGTATAAAACATAATGTTTTATCTATTTGTATAAAACGTTGCCATCTAGTGGCGAAATTGGGAACTGCCACCAAAAAAAACAAACGAACCTAAATAAATTTTTTTTTTTCTCAATGCCAAATTGGGATCCTTAATATGCACAGCTGTTGATTGTTGTTGGTAGACATAGCTTAGGTAATTATACGTCAATTATTACTTCATTATTTATTAAATTATATTTGATACTTATAAAAATTATGTGCTAGTTGTAGAAAGTTTTTTAAAAGTATGTCCACACTTACGTGTTTTCTTCTATTGGAGCTCAATATGTTGGATTAATGTGTAATGTTTATGAAATAATAAGTATTTGTTGTTATTAATATGTTTTTTTTTAAATATATGATCATCAAATTTGTTCATAAATAAATGATATAAATATTATGTTTATAAATTCCATAAACTTGTTATTAATAATGTTTATTCAATAAACAACAATTGTTTGGCAGGTTAGGAGTGTAAGTATAAGGTGTGTTCGTTCACTATTCACATCGAGCATATGCACGGAGCGTATGCAAGGAAGCGCTAGAGTCGTGCGGGCATTTGAAGAAACTTTATTGATAAAATTTACTAACGCTTTGGATTCGGAAAGAAAAATAACAACACCATAACTAATTAGCAATTAATAATTATGAAAGACAGCAAAAGAACTGAAAAAAACAAATAACAACAAATAAATAGTAAATTTTATCAAAAAAGTTTCTTCAAATGCCCGCACGACTCTAGCGCTTCCTTGCATACGCTCCGTGCATACGCTCGGTGTAAATAGTGAACGAACACACCTATTGTCGGTAAGAAGGAAAGTTTGAGCCTACGAGAGATCAGGTAGGTTTTATCCGTTTTACCCTGTTTAAAATGTTTTAAACCTTTTATCCATGGATAATTGTAAACATTTCAAAAACCCTCCATTTTAACAACCCTGATCACAATGATCAATCAGCGCATGCGCGAGAATATAACGATACATAGAAGATCTGTATATGTATGTGACTAATTGAAAAATTCGGTAAGGAAGTGGAAACACAGACATGCAAATCTTATATGGATTGATATGTATAACCGAATTCTGACGCATGCGCTGATTATTCATCGCGATCTTCTTCTGACGGTTAAGTTCACGAATTGCTCAAGAAAAAACTGACTTACGAGAAAAAGACAATTTATCTATTTTTTTTTGAATAAATAAATTATTTTTTAATAAACAAACAGCGGAAGAAAAAGTTGGATTCAAGAGAAAGACAATTTATTCTTTATTTTTTACATATTAAATTTTTTTTTCATAACAAATAGTTAGAGAAAGAATGCACTCAAAAAAAGACTATTTATTAAAATGAATTCAATTCATTAATTCAAAAAAAAAAAAAATAAATTGTCCTTTTTGAGTGCATCTCATTTCTTAGCTATTTGTTCATTAAAGAATAATTTGAAGGCATTCATTAATTTCAAAAAAATAAGAAGCAAATGGTCTGTTTTGGAGTCCATTTTTTTTTTTTAGCTATTTTTTTATGAAATAATAATTTATTTATTTAAAAAATAAAGAAATGTCTTTCTTTAAGTAAAATAATCCACATGCTTTTATTTATTTGGAAGAAAACAAATAGCTGAGAAAATGGATATACCTGAAAAATGTATATATATCCCAATAATTATTTAATATATACCTAATATATTTTTATTTTTTTATTTTATTTTATTTTATTTTATTTTATTTTATTTTATTTTATTTTATTTTATTTTTTTCAACAATTTAGATTTAACTACATGTATCGAAAATAAAATTTCTTCGTTGGTTTTTATTGTATCATATTTTTTTTTATATCAAAAAAATAATTAATGACAAAACAAGTTACATTACAAATTGACTACAATTTCGAATACTTGACACAATGAGATTTTGACGTTAAAGATTTAAGACCAAATAGCTGAGGAATTGGATGTATACTCAAAAAAATATTAATTTATTTCGATTAAATAGCATAATTAATTGATAAAATAAGAATTAAATATTTACCTAGTTGATCATTGTTTTCGAATATTATTGTTTATTTTTGTAAACATTAAGTCCTCTCAACACTGCTTAACACGAACATGACATTTGATCGCGCATGTGCATATACAAATTAACTATAATTAACTGGGGGATAAAAAGTACAATGATTTTCAATCAATATTCAAGAAAATATTAATTATCAAACAATGACAAACGAAGAATCATGATGTACAAACGATTTACTATAAATTAGGCATCTCATTACAATAAAAATATCAGCTATTTAAATATATATGAATTGTCGGCTATCTGTCAACTGCGAATTTTCAATAATTAATTAAAATTAATTAAGGGGGGACAAAAAAAACTAATAAAATTATAATCATCTACAAATCATCTACATTCGATTACAATCATTTATTTCATGTCGGCCCCTAACTTGTCGGCTAACTATTGATGAACGCATTCTTTTAATAAAAAAATTTTTTTTTCGTTTTCATTTTTCACCCTGTAATACTGACGAATCGCTGAAAACAGGAACAACGGCAAAAATGATAACATTCTCTATGGTTTCCGTCAAGTGACGGGCCGACATAAAATGAATGATTGTAATCGATTGTAATTGGTTTGTAGATGATTGTAATGTAATTCGTTTTTTTTGTTACCCCCTTAATTAATTTTAATTGTTTATTGAAAATTCGCAGTTGACAGATAGCCGACAATTCATATGTATTTAAATAGCTGATATTTTTATTGTAATGAGATGCTCTATTTATAGCAAATCGTTTGTACATCATGATTCTTCGTTTGTCATTGTTTACTATTAATATTTTTCTAAATATTAATTAAAAATCATTGTACTTTTTATCTCATAGTTAATCGTTCTTCATTTTCATCATTCATCATTTTCAATAATTGATTAAAATTAATTAGGGGGTGACAAAAAAAACTAATTACATTACAATCATCTACAAACCAATTACAATCGATTACAATCATTCATTTTATGTCGGCCCGTCACTTGTCGGCTAACTATTAATGTCAGAGATAATTGAATCTCAGAGAATCAATTTTTATATTAAATATCTTCTTAAAATTTTTTTTCACTTTAGCTATAAGCTCATACATTGAACGTGAAAAGGTTATTACTTCCACAATTCGAGAAAAAAAAAAATAATGTCATGTGCCAGTATTGCCACTACAAGAAACAGCTTATTTCCCATAAAAATTTAGTCAGTATTTTTTATTAAAGGAATACACCCATATATATTGAATACTCTTGTACATAAACAGACATGTGCAAAATCATTTTCTCAGTTTAGACAGGCTGCGAGGAGTGCTTTCGGTGCTTTCTTTTGCAATTTATTTTTTTTTAAATTTATTTTTACGCATGCGCACTTGGATGCGCAGTGAGATAAAGGTCACTTTGCAAAAGCGCAGTACGTGAGGGGCTGGTTAAGTTAAGTTTTGATTTTTACTTTTTCATTATTGACACTGATGACATATTTAACGCAACTGTTTTTTTATCAACATTGAATGATGTGCACATGCTCATGATCATGCGCATTGAAGTGGAAAAAAATATTTGGTGAAAAAAAGCACCTATTGTTTACACCGTGATGAATCCACACAAAATCGTACCGAATGCGCAATACAGTAGTGTTACCGCGAATTTTGTATCACTGGGTTATTGCTAGAATTTCAGTGAAAAATCGTTCCGGGTAGTTTTTCTCGACATAATTATCCCACCCAAGAAGACTAGAGACCAGGAAAATCAACTACAGAAGTGGGGATGGCTTGATATACGTCGTAAATGTAGAGTACGCCACTTTAGATATTCAATTGCGCACTACGTATTGCACTGATTGTTTCTTTCTATACCCCTCAGCCCGTTCTAGGACCTATAAATCTTTCATCAAAACATGACCAACGTTTTTATAATTGCCAAACGACATTTTTAAATATTGTTTGACAGTAAAAAGTAGAAAAAAATTAATATAAATAGTTGTTTATAGGTGTACAAAGCCATATTACTACATTTTTTATTATTTGTTTTTATTGTAAGTACTAAAGTTGTTCTTTACGTTATTTATGAAAGTATTTATCCATCTTATTAGACAGTGAATGACAGGTTCATAAACTTTTTGGAGTATAACATTTTTTGAAGCATTAATAATTTATTGTTGTTAAATATTCTATTTTGTTTAACAGGAATTACAATAATTATGAGTAAAATAAAGGAAAAAACATCTTGTACTAAATTATTTCAAGAACTTTGCAATAATAAAGATGCTGTTCAATTACTTAATACAGCATGGGCTAGAATTTTAACAAGTGGTAACATCTTAGTATTTGCCAAAGTGCTAAATGATTATAAATTTTTGAATATTGCTATTTTACATAATTTGAAGATTACAATAGCACATGGTCAAGAGGAGTTAGATTGGATGCATTGTCAGCCTCCTAATCAGCAGATGATATTTCACGAATCATAAGAGTGTTTGATAACATATAATCAAATGAATAACAAAATAATATTTTTTTTAAGAAATCGTCCATAAATTTACCAGTTAAATAATTTCAAAAAATTGTTATATAAATTAATGATATTTAAAAACATTAATATACTGTATATTAATAAACTAATATTAGTTATTTAATATACAGGTATTATAAACTTTCGACCTTTAAAATAGAGGGAACACTACCATGTGCAAGAGTTACTCGATCTCTTTTTACTTCAGTATTTTCTTTATTTTGTGGATCCATAACAAAAAAACTCTGAGTATCATCTGTTTGAAAATGTAACTCACAAACATAATAATTTTTGCGAATTTTTTTTCCTTTAATATTTGGGAGAATAAATTCTAACAGTTTTTGACGTATACTTTCCTCCTGTGCAGTTAAAATAATTTTTTTTATAATTTATTGATAAAAAACCAATATTGTTTATTCTACCCAGCTAATAGCTGCTCTGTAAAAAATTAACTTACCTTTGGGATTTAAAAAATAAATCGCTTTTCTGGGTCTGGATCATGTGCACTCCCACTAAGACAATTATTTATACAACAAACGCACAGTCATTTTAATATAAAAAAACATAAAAATAATCACAAATATTTATTAATTTTCAATCGTAAATCCGCTAGATGTAAACATAATAAACGTCATGTAGACTGCTCAACAGGCTGAGGGGTGAGGAAATAAACAATCAGCGCAATACGTAGTGCGCAATTGAATATCTAAAGTGGTGCACTCTACGTTTACGATGCATATCAAGCCAAAAATATTTGCCCCTTCCATCGAAGTTGATTCTCCTAGTCTCTAGTCTTCTTGATCCCACCTACGCGGGATAACATGAAAACGCCTGAAAGTGATTTAGTCGTTTGATGTAAACCATTGAGAAAGATACAAATTATGCCGAAACTTAGGTTGAATTTTCATGTTCTGCGACAAAATAGTTATCCCAGTCGCTCGGGATTACTCACGGTCAGGGTTGTTAAAATGGAGGGTTTTTAAGTTGTTTACAATTATCCATGGATAAAACGTTCAAAACGTTTAAAACAGGATAAAACGGATAAAACCCACCTGATCTCTCGTAGGCTCAAACTTTCCCTCTTACCGACCATACTTACACTCCTAACCTGTCAAACAATTGTTGTTTATTTAATAACTATTAATAATAACGAGTTTATAAAATTTAAAAACATAATATTCATATCATATATTTATGAACAAATTTGATGATGATATAATTAAAAAAAAAACATATTAATAACAACAAATTTATTTAGGTTCTTTCGCTTGTTTTGGTGGCAGTTTCCAATTTCGTCACTAGATGGCGACGTTTTATACAAATGGATAAAACTAAGGATGTTGAAAACAATATGTTTTATACATGAACAACCCTGCTTACAGATAATTATGTCAAGAAGTGCTACCCTGAAGCGGTGTTTCTGGTAGAGTTGAGCAATAGGTAGGGATGTGCGATAGTTGAAAAAGGACCGATAATAATATATCGGTGATATTAAAAAAAATAATATATCGACCGATATATATTTTTTCAACTATCGATATATCGATAATATCGGCTAAAAAATATATATCATAAAATATCGTTAAAATAAAACAAATAATTTATTTTTTTTTCAAAAATTAATTTCTTTATTTAATTTGTTGTCAAAAGTTCAAAACTACAAATTCATACTTGTTTCTTTTTTTTTTTTTTCATCAATACAATCTGAAATAAAATTGTAATTTTTTTTTTTTAAATTTAAGGAATATATTTTATCTAAAATAAAAAAAAATAATGCCAATATCATGACATGCAACTATCAACCATTAGAGTTAAATGCACAAACACCATTGTATTAAAAAATATAATATTTTTTAAAATAATAATACATATGTCAATAATAATTAATAAATAAATATATATCTAGAATATTTTGGCTAATGTTTCAATATACATTTAAATATAAAAGTAATATATTTTTATGAAAGTAAGATAACATTTTTTCTATAAATTTTTATAAAAAATTGCCTACAAAAAAAAAAAAAGTTAATATTTATTTAGTAAATGTTTATTTATTTATTTAGTAAAGTACCAGCCATAATAAATATTTAAAAAAAAGAGAAGAAAAAAAATAATCAAAAGTAAAATAAAATTATAAATAATAATAATCTTGAGGAACTATTAGATAACCAAAATGAAAATCAGGTCTTCGCCAGGCAAAGAACTAAGAAAAAGTAATTCATTTAAATAATTAAATCGTCAGTATTCTTTCCATACTTGAACATAAAAAAATTAATGTCATGTGCCAATATTGCCACTACAAGAAATAGTTCTTTCCTATAGAAATTTCGCCCTGTAATACCGACAAAAAACTAAAAACAAAAATAACGACAAAAATGATAAAATCTTCTATAAATTTTCCTAGACTATTTATATATGATAATATTAGAAAATCAATAACAAATATTCGCCAAAAATTTTTCTTTATTTCACTTATAAACGTTGAACGTAAGGTCATTCTTTCCATAATTAGACTAACAAAAAATAATGTTATGTGCCGATACTGCCACTACAAGAAACAATTTTTATAAGAAAAAACTTTTTTTTGTAGTGTCAATATTGGCACATGACATTATTTTTTTTTACTCTAATTACAGCAGTATAATGACCTTTTTACGTTTGTTGTTCAATGTTTATAAGTGAAATAAATGAAAATTTTGAGCGAATATTTGTTATAAAAATTGATTTTCCAAGAATATCATATATAAATAGTCTAGGAAACTTTATAGAGGATTTTATAATTTTTGTCGTTGTTTCTGTTTTTAGTTTTTGGTTGGTATTACAGGGCAAAAAACGAAAACGAAAAAGAATTTTTTTTTACAGGAATGAACCCTTTTATTAAAGGAATGCACTCAAGGGAGTACCTCCGCGCTAATCGAATCAAAAAGTGTAGGTCAGAGGATTGTGTTAGTTCAAACAAGAAGTCTATTTTGTAATCCGAAATTTTTGCCTGATATTGTACAAATTCCAACCGATCACGGCCAAGTCGTATTCGGATAAAAATTCGAAATATATATCTGGGTAGCTATTCTTGACTCGATTATCCCACCTACACGGGATAACATGAAAACGCCTGAAAATGATTTAGTCGTTTGATGTAAACCATTGGGAAGGATACAAATTAAGCCAAAATTTTCATGTGTTGCGACAAAAAAGTTATCCCAGTCGCTCGGGATAACTTGCGGATAATCGAGTCAAGAATAGCTACCCAGGAGAATAAACTTTAGTGGAGGGGTGTCCTAGAATACGGCGGCTATGTAAAGTGCGCCACTTTTATTCCTGAACGGCGCACTACGTAAGGCGCAGTTTTTTATCCCTGTACACCTCAGCCCACCGGCCCGATACTCGAGTCGTCAATAAATAAGTAACATAACTATTAATTATAGCAAACGTCAAAATCTCATTGTGATTGTTATTTAAATTGCAATAAATTAATCCTTATTGCTGTACGAAAAATTTAACTTTGGGATTATTTTTTGTATTAATCATGCTTTATACCAATAATAATATACCTATATTGAAAAATTTATCTACAAATAATAGGTATAAGTATGTGTATTATTTTGCTCCATTTTTTAAGCATTGAATTATAATTATGCCAAATAAACGTTTTACTTTATTAATTTTATTAACGTTTTTTCCTAGAAATCAATAATTGATAAATAAAAAAGATGGGTAAAACGAAAAAAAAAACGTCTTGTAGCAAGATCTTTCAAATATTTGGAGATAATAGTGGCATAATAATTTGTTGAAAGTCTGCATGTGAGCAGATATATATCATGAATTGTATATTTCACTAACTTATTCTTATTCATACACTAACTTACTTTTTTAGTTTTTATAATAATTATCAATTTATATTGATTCAAAATCAAACCTAAATTTTATATTACTTATAATCAATTGTATAGCAACATTGCAGAATTATAAATATTATTTGAAGTTGTATCTAATACACTAAATTATTGAGTGGTAAAATTTGATTTTTTTTTAAATAATAAAAAAGATGAACTTTAATTTTTTTTCATTAATAATCAATTGTTATTATCTGTAAATCTTATAAAATCAATAAAATAATCATTTTACTATTCAACTACTAAAAATACAACAGGCAGTACATATTATCAATCATAATCTTTTTAAACTTGTTTGTCTTGGTACTCGTCTTTTGTTTATTAAAGATGATTTTTTTATTTGATGTAAGAGATAAAATGTCTTGAAGAGACCTTACTTTATCAATGCCATCAAAGTTGTTAAAAAATTTATTTTTAATTTTTATCTGAAAATAATAGTACATTGAAAAATATAACAAGTTAAAAGTTTAAAATATGAAAAATAAAAATTTAAATTACTTTTATGCTTATGTTTGGATGAACGAGTATTGATATTGTCGATGTGTTATTTGCATCACCATAATAACTAATAACAATACCACTTTTGCCTTCAAGAATTGTTTAAAAAATAATCACAAAGTTGAATTTTTCATACAGCAATAAGGATTAGTTTATTGCAATTTAAATAACAATCACAATGAGATTTTGACGTTTATTTACTGACGACTCGAGTATAGGGCCAGTGGGCTGAGGGGTACAGGGATAAAAAACTGCGCTTTACGTAGTGCGCCGTTCAGGAGTAAAAGTGGCGCACTCTACATAGCCGCCGTATTCTAGGACACCCCTCCACTAAAGTTTATTCTCCTGGTCTCTAGTCTTCCTGTCTGCAAGTTATCCCGAGCGACTGGGATAACTTTTTTGTCGCAAAACATGAAAATTTTGGCTTAATTTGTATCCTTCTCAATGGTTTACATCAAACGACTAAATCAATTTCAGGCGTTTTCATGTTATCCCGTGTAGGTGGGATAATCGAGTCAAGAATAGCTACCCAGGGCCTGATATTGTACAAATTCCAACCGATCACGGCCAAGTTGTATTCGGATAAAAATTCGAAATATATATCTGGGTAGCTATTCTTGACTCGATTATCCCACCTACACGGGATAACATGAAAACGCCTGAAATTGATTTAGTCGTTTGATGTAAACCATTGAGAAGGATACAAATTAAGCCAAAATTTTCATGTTTTGCGACAAAAAAGTTATCCCAGTCGCTCGGGATAACTTGCGGATAATCGAGTCAAGAATAGCTACCCTGGTCTCTAGTCTTCTTGCGTACGACGCATCAATGACACTTGGATACACTCGGCCTCACGTTTATGTCAAATTTTAATAAATTTTATAAACTTTAATTAACAATATCTCTGAACTGCGATGGGACAAAAATATAAATTTTCTTTTAAAATTTTCTATACAAGATCAATTTTATTTTATTAATTTTTTATCAAATCCGTAAGAGCTGTTCTTTTGTTAGAACCAACAAAGTAAAAAATTAAAAAAATTTCCTATGCAAGCAATGTTAAGGCTGAATGTCAAAATATTGAAAAAAAATTCCTTCTCACAGATTTCGATCAAAGTAGACTCATTATTTAAGTGAAATGAAGATCTATTTTTTGAAATTTTTTTTGTAATTTTCTATCACGTTTTAACCGAGGTAATTAGAGTCAAAGTTGACAAGAATTTAGCTTTATAACACACAAGCATAGGGAGCATCGGCACGTTTTCACTTCTATTGAGAAAAAGCTCTCACTGAAAACCTTCATTTTACTACAGCTTATATTTTTTTAAATAACGAAAAAAATAAAAAAAAAATTATCAATTTCTATCACGAATTGTAAAAGTTAATAATTAATTCATACAAAAATTGACGCTCATCAACTGTCGAACGATACATAGAAAATGTAAACTTCGCAACGATGTTCTCTTTTCTCTGTCTGTTTTGGTTTATTTTTTTTATCATGATCACACACACCCATTTATAAGTCCAAGTAGTTTACATGCAACGTTTCACGATCGGGGTAGCTATTCTTGACTCGATTATCCGCAAGTTATCCCGAGCGACTGGGATAACTTTTTTGTCGCAAAACATGAAAATTTTAGCTTAATTTGTATCCTTCTCAATAGTTTACATCAAACGACTTAATCATTTTCAGGCGTTTTCATGTTATCCCGTGTAGGTGGGATAATCGAGTCAAGAATAGCTACCCGGGAATTTTCTTGCTAAAGTGGTTTAGTGTTCGTAAATATAGGCTGCCCATACTCATACATCTAAAAACGCGACAGTAAAGGGTGCCCCGTTGAACCCAAAGAGTCGTCCTACTTTGGTATTGACATTCATAGTTAGGGAGCCCGTCGTTCTTTTACTTGCCTCATCGCATCACGATTTGAAATAGGTTAATTCGACTTGTCTTGGCGAGTACAATAAGTAGTTTTAGTGGCCGCCACTTGTCTTTCCACCCAAATGGTCGGCCATTGTTATTTTCGTATTCAGGGCATCAATACCATATATGGAATACTACTATATTGCTAACAAGAATTATATTTGTCGGCAAGGCAAGAGTGCGTCTGATATTAGGTGCGTTCTTTCGTCAATTTTTTGTTGGCGCATCATGACCGCGCATTTGCGCTGAAGTCAAAAAATCAAGTAAAATTTTTAAAGTATAAATGTGTGCGTTACACACACTTACTAACATCTGAAAACTTATGTGCTTCAACAGCTTCTGCGCAAATGCGCGGTCACAACGCGCCAACAAGAAATTGACGAAAGAACGCTCCTATTCTCTTCTCTCTCTTTCTTGGCCAGAAAACAACGCGCGCAACTCAGTTAGTGGGGCATTCGGATTGATTCGGAAGATCACGTACACAATTACACTTTATTATATATGTCCTGTCAAAAAAATAATAGTTATGTTGTATCGAACAACATTTTTTTAGTTATTATAAATAATTATAGTAAATTATGGGACAACAAACTTGTTACAATTATGAGTAACATTTTATTTTTATAATAATAAGTTTTATTATTAAAATTAAGTTGTATAATGATGTGACTTCAATCTGGTCTTTTTAGATGAATAAAATAATAATTCTTGTGTTTTTTTTGTTATACATATGTTTTATTCAAAATAAACGATAATTCTTTTCCTGTAATCTCAGTGGAGATTATTTTATAATCAAGAGGCACGGTAGTGCCTCGAGTCAAGTATGAGAAAGGAAATATATATGTGTGTGTAAGATAAGAGTAACTACCGTGCCTTATTATACATCAAATATTTTGCCCCCTTCCGTCTCCAATTTTTAGAAATTTAATTAATAATTAATAGAGTTTAAAGAGGATAATGAGGCTTCGTAATGATCCCATAAATCGATGTCTAGCTTTTTTTTGAAAAAAAAATCAGATTTTTTCGTTGCGGCAATATATATTTAAAGCATCATCGATATTACGGTCTTTGCGTTTTTCTCAAACTGACCAGATTTTTTTCTTGTTGTTATATTGGCTGCACTACAGAATTTTATTATCATGTTGCTACATTGGCTGCACTGCAGAATTTTATTAATATTTACTTAAAAATGTATGAAAACTTGATGATATATGAATTGTGTATGATACAAAAAAAAACTTTACAAAAAAATGTGATATCTAACAAAAAACAAAAAACAAGTATTTTGTACAAAAAAAAGAGTCAAGTACTCGAAATTGTAGTCAATTTGTAATGTAACTTGTTTTGCCATTAATTAATCTAAATTGTTAAAAAAAAAAATAATAAAAAAAAAAATTGTACTTGACCCTGCTAAACATAAGATTGAATAATGTTGGCTTAAAATTTAATTTTTAATTTAGGAAAAACTACGCAGGGTCAAGTACAATTTTTTTTTTTTATTATTTTTTTTTTTTTTAACATTTTAGATTAATTAATGGCAAAACAAGTTACATTACAAATTCACTACAATTTCGAGTACTTGACTCTTTTTTTTGTACAAAATACTTGTTTTTTGTTTTTTGTTAGATTTATGTATTCTATTTTAATTTTCAAATTTTCATTGTACATAAACTCATCAAGAGGCACAGTAGTGCCTCGAGTCAAGTATGAGAAAGGAAATATATATGTGTGTGTAAGAGTAACTACCGTGCCTTATTATACATCAAATATTTTTCCCCCTTCCGTCTCCAATTTTTAGAAATTTAATTAAAATATGATGGATTTAATTAAAAAATATGAGGCTTTGTAATGATCCCATAAATCGATGTCAAGCTTTTTTTTAAAAAAAAAATCAGATTTTTTAGTGGCTTATTTTTTTTTTATTGAACAATCAAATTAACGGTTGCGATTTTTTGGCTGAAAAACCAGATTTCTGATTTTGTTAAGTTGGTAGTACGGTATAAGATTATTATAAAAATTTTTTTTTTTTTTTTACTTTTCTCACTTGCTCATTTTTGTTGGCTGCACTGCAGAGTTGACATATGAATATATGATAAATATTGCAATATTGTATGTTAAAAATAATAAACATCAAATGATACACTGGTAAAATAATTATAAATAAAAATTAAACTTGATGATATATAAATTGTGTATGTTACAAAAAAAACTTTACAAAAAGATGTGATATCTAACAAAAAACAAAAAACAAGTATTTTGTACAAAAAAAAGAGTCAAGTACTCGAAATTGTAGTCAATTTGTAATGTAACTTGTTTTGCCATTAATTAATCTAAAATGTTAAAAAAAAAAAAATAATAAAAAAAAAAAATTATACTTGACCCTGCTAAACATAAGATTGAATAATGTTGGCTTAAAATTTTATTTTTAATTTAGGAAAAACTACGCAGGGTCAAGTATAATTTTTTTTTTTTATTATTTTTTTTTTTTTTAACATTTTAGATTAATTAATGGCAAAACAAGTTACATTACAAATTGACTACAATTTCGAGTACTTGACTCTTTTTTTTGTACAAAATACTTGTTTTTTGTTTTTTTTGTTAGATTAAATATACTAGAAATTCATGAAATAAACACTGCAATAATGTGAGTCCGAATCACTCCGAATGCCCCACTATCTGAGTTGCGCGCGTTGTTTTTTGGCCAAGAAAGAGAGAGAAGACGATATCGGACGCACTCTTGCCTTGCCGAGAAAACAACTTATTGTGAACATAGGACGTTAGCAATATAGTAGTATTACATATATGATCAATACCAATCGATTAGACCTATTTCAAATCGTGATGCGATCAGGTAAATTCAGTTTGACCGTTGGCCGCTACTTGTCTTTCCACCTAAATGGTCGGCCATTGTTATTTTTATATTCAGAACATCAATATCAATCGATTGGACCTATTTCAAATCGTGATGCGATGAGGTAAATTCAGTTTGACCGTTGGCCGCCACTTGTCTTTCCACCTAAATAGTCGGCTATTGTTATTTTCGTATTTAGGGCATCAATACCAAGCGATTGGACCTATTTCCACTCGTGATGCGATGAGGTAAATTTACTTACCTCATCCACCCACTTTGACCGTTAGCCACCACTTGTCTTTCCACCCAAATGGTCGGCCACTTAAACTGCTTATTGTACTCGCCAAGACTAGTCGAATTAATCGTGATGCGATGAGGTAAGTAAAAGCACGATGGGCTCCCTAACTATCAGCCTTAAACCGCTTGAAAAGTTTACGTGTTTAGAAGTAATTATCTCTAAAACTAGATGGGACATGATTACAAAGTTAGGATCATTAGATGCGGGGGAATTTCAAGATTTATCTGTATATCAAAATACTAGGAAATCTGTAAGACAACTATTCGATGGAAGTACTCCCTTAAAGGAATGCACCCAATGTTTATTGATTTTTAATTTTTTCACTATATCATGTTATTCACGATGTACTTTTTTTTCAACATTACACGATCTCGAAAGAATATGTTAACAAAAATATAATTCATGATTGGAGAACTTATATTTCTCTGTTGAGATGGAGTGATGATCGATATAATATATAATATATATCATATTGATTTGTAAAATATATCCATATTATAACATCATGGATGATACTAGTTAGGGAGCCCATCGTGCTTTTAATTACCTCATCGCATCACGAGTTGAAATAGGTTAATTCGACTTGTCTTGGCGAGTACAATAAGCAGTTTCAGGGACCGAGTCGGAGAGTCTTCAAGGAAATGAACGCTCACTCAATAGCAGATTATTAGCAAGTTAATAGCAAAAAGAATAATAAATTACAAAATCTTTACATTATACAAAACATAATAATTGATCTGAATAAATTTAAAAGAAAATTAAAAATGTTAATATCACATTATTATTGCGTGATTTGATGTTATATCTCAATAATCATAGCGAAGAATGATGTTGAATTTTTTTAGGTTAGGTCCAAGCACCCATTCATTGTAATCTCAGTTTTGGTAATTTATCCAAAGTTACCGCGCGTATAAAATAAAATAAAATAAGACAACCTCTCAATAGGAAGTTAATAATAATAATAATAATAATAAATATATAATTGGTGTGTTCGACAATATTTTTATTGAATACGTATAAATATTCCGAAGGTAAGTTATACTCACAATCCTTAAATTTTTGCTAGCTCTAAGTTATTTCCGTGTTTATTAGCTGTAATCAGTTTATTCCAATTGTCTTGACATAAGATCAATATTGTTCTCGACAGCACAAATATGTTAGAGATAACGTGAGTCTAAAAAGGTAACTTCATGGACTGTCAGATTCATAATTGAACGAGGATTTTTGTCCGTGCCTTTTATCTTTTGGAGTCAATTTAACTTTCGTTTTTGTTTTTATGCTTAACCACTCAATTTTCTCTAAATCATACTCTGCGTTGCCAAAAGAAGCAAATCGACTTTGTTCCTGATCATGCAAGTCTGCAATTTACCAATGAAAAAATAAAGTTTTTCCATTGGTTAAAGCAAGTGTTCTTTTTTTAGACAATGATTGACCTCTTTTAATTTCGACTCAAACACTAATGTTACAAGGTTTTTGTAAACAAACTTAACTTGGTTATGTAGTTTGTTTTTGGACATTGCACGGTGTAGGTCATGCCAGATTGTTTTTCCGATGTTCATATGTAAAAGTCTGTTTTGATTAGCTCTTTTTATTACGATAGGTAAATAATACAAATGCCTCTATAATAATATAAAAATAATTAAAACATACATTTTCAAGATGTTTGATCTGTTTTAGTGATTTCAAAATGGTTAATGGAGATGTTGGTAAGTCAGCAGACGATTCTGGACCATCAAAAAACACTGAGACACCTTCCCAAAGTATTCCCGAGGTTTCTTCCGATTCAAAAAAGTAAGGATTCAATAACTAAAAATTTTTCATCATGAATATCAAATATTATAATTGTCAACACACTTTAGACATTGGGCGTCGAATTTTTCGACATCAGCATCACCACCGAAATTTGTCTCTCTCGAGGAAATAATGCAAGCAGCAAATGGAATTAAAAATATGGCACTTGCTCACGAAATTGCTGTTGACAATAACTTTCAACTACAAAAATTAGAGCCTCAAGCCAACAGTGTACAGGAAAAAGTCAAAGAAATAATGCACAAAGCATTTTGGAATGTTTTGGCTGAGCAATTGGTCGAAGATCCACCAAACTATACACATGCATTGGTTCTTCTTCGTGAAATATGTGAGTCCCTTGAGGATCTAGTGCTTCCCCATCATACTAAAATACGTGAAAATTTACGTGAAGTACTTGATATCAATTTGATTCAACAACAGGCAGAAAATGGTGTTTTAGACTTTCAACATTATTCACATTATGTTTTATCAATAATGGCAAAAGTTTGCGCGCCGGTACGTGATGACAGAATTCACGAATTAACAAAGTGTACGGACGTTGTTAAAACATTCAAAGGGATTATGGAAACAATTCAGTTAATGAGATTAGATCTTGCTAACTTTACTATTTCCATGATGAGACCGAATATTGTTGCATCAAGTATAGAGTATGAAAAAACTAAATTTGCTGAGTTTCTTAAAGTTCAGGCAGATGGTTTGGCATATACTAGAAGATGGTTATTAAAACATTTGACTGATGAAAAAATAAAAGCAGCAGCCAGTGATGCAAATGGTGTTAATCATATTACACATTTTTTGCTTGGTGAGGCATACTTGGATCTTCTGAATTGGGATTCGAGTCCGGAAGCAGAGACACTCATGCTAGATCAAGGTAGACTTTTAGAACTTCGTGATAAAATTAATCAGCTTACGATCATTGGATCGGTACTGTTACTTTGTGGAAATACTATTGGAGCAGCTGTTCAAGGACTTGCTGATTTTAAAAATACAATCAAAGAACATTTAGATGTTCTTTTGAAGTCTATTCATTCAAATAAGTAAGCTAATCTAATATAAATTTGATTCATTTTTATAGAACTTGTCTATCTTTTTTTTTGTTATAGAATGCTTCAAGAAGTTATGCCAAATATTGTCGTTCAAGTTAATCAAGATATTAAAGTGATATTGAATAAAGTTGGTACATCAGAACTTACACCAAGTGTTGAAGGCGATCTAAATGGACAAATCATGGATCTTGTTAATGAAGACCATAAAATTCGACACCTTGTCAGTAAGTAACCCCTGGCGAAAATGACGTCAATCATTTTGTGCACCGATCGTATACAAAGAGAAAACGAAACTGACTAACGAATGACAAAATAGTTTTTTAATCAATTTTCTTTTAAATTTTCGAAGTAAATATAAAGCATGGAGGTGAAATATTCGTCTCCATGATATAAAGTATAGGCATGTTTGCATATTCATTTTGACTGACGTAGATACGACTCCAATCAAACTGACACAAGTCTACGTGCACGTACGACTAGTGGTAGAACTCGATACGGTATCGTATTTTAGGTCATATGATGGCGGGCAACGAGCTAACTTTGGCCCAGAATATTTTTTTTTATGATGCATAGGGTTACCATATATGCTGAACACCAAATCAGGAAATTTCGTCTAGCACCCCCCCTCCCATAAATGAAAAAAATTATAACACAAAATTAAGCATTTATGTGTTTTATACTGTTATACATAATATATTATTAATATACATCAAATACATTTTTTTATAAATTACGAGACTAATAACGCGCCTTCGGCACGTGTTTTATTATCATTTATCTATTATCTATTATCTATTAATTATTATACGGAGTACCTGAAGAAAAAAATTATAAAATTAATAAATCAACATAGTTTTTATTTTATTTTATTTTATTGAAATGAAACTTTTTATCATTTCATAGTAACAAAAAAGTTTGATGCAACGCGAGCGAGTGATTCTAGTGCGTGACATAGCGCTTATGTGTTTTATAGAAGTTTTACTTTCCCTTGAATAAACGCACCCAAATCGTTTATTTTATTTATTATTTTATATGTACCTTTTATTATATATTAATCATTATATATGAAGGTTTTACATGAGAGCGAGGTTATATTATGTGTTATGGTTTTAAATATTAAATCACAACACAATGCCCTTTTATTTCAAAAAAGCTTTAAAATTAAAAATATACTATCGTAAGTGATAGATAGATTTATATTAAGAAAGCTTTATATTTAGACACAATGTTTATTTTTAATTTCAATGTTTATATCATATCGATTTGATTTCAATGACACAATTGAAGTTTATAATATCATATACTAACTAATTATAAATTATGATTTTCAATTTTTTTTTTATTAAGAAATAAAAATAAAATACGATTATATACGATTAGCCAATGTTGAAAAAAAGGAATATGGCATCAAATGATTTCAAGTCTTAGGAGATTTTATTATTTTTTTTAGTATATATATAAATAATAAGTTAATAAATCGATAAATAACGAATAAATAATAAATTAAATCATAAATTGTTATTTTCATCATATTGTTTCTTAAAAATATATTATAATATATTATAATTTTTATTGAAATGTTTAATACTTTAATTTTCAATTTCAATATTCAATAATAAATAAATTCAGATAATTTTTTAATGAAAATACAAAATATTATTTTTCTTCTTCATTAATTTTTTCATTATTATCATCAAGTTTTTGTCGTTTTGATTGATAAGAAAATAATCGTTTGAAACTTTTGCGCACTTGTGTTATAGACAGAGGTTTTTCTAAAACATGAACATGGTCCATATCTTTAACTTGAAATATTGGTGTTACTTGAAATAAAACGAATATATAATTTTTATTTATTTTACTAAATATATATATATATATAAATAT
Organism: Lysiphlebus fabarum; assembly: GCA_011426435.1. NCBI lineage: Eukaryota > Metazoa > Arthropoda > Insecta > Hymenoptera > Braconidae > Lysiphlebus > Lysiphlebus fabarum. The sequence goes on along the minus strand of WSYQ01000247.1, from coordinate 113,638 downwards.
AAAAAAATAAATGCTCACGTTCAATGTATATTACTCCAGGCATCTTGACTGGAACACCAATCTTTAAACGTTCATCCTCTTGGGGATAATTAATAATTTTTACTATTATAAAATTTTCTTTATCATCAACAATTTTACCATATCTATGTAATCTATCACGTTCTTGTACCAATAACATTGATTTTATGTAACCTTTGACTTCTATAAAAATATATATATATATATATATATATTTATAAGTGATAAATATTTCTATTTATTTTTTCAAAAAAATAAAAAAAATAAAAAATAATTAAATATAACATACCAATATATTTTCTCGTTGTTCTTAATAATCTTTCGAATTCAATAAGTTGATATTCAATGTTTGAAGCTTCTTGTTGAACAAAAGTACCATGATTGATAATTTTGCTCGAATCTTAAAAATTATATTCCAAAACATGAATATTGTCTTTTCGATTTCAAAAATTTGGGTTTGATGTTGTCAAATTATCTCCCTTAATTTCTAAAATCTAAAATAAAAAAATTTTTTATTTATAATTATAATAAATTTTTGATATAAAATTATACAAAAAAAAATTACCTCATTTATTTTCATTACTTCCGCATATACTTGTGCTTTTTTACCCCAAAAAATAATGTGCATTCTAACTCGTAAATTATTATTCAATATATTTGAAAAAAACCAACTTGGTTGTCCTGTAATATTTTTGTTTTTACAAATTTGTTTGTAAGTCATGTATAAAAAATAATTTATGCTAACTTATTATTTATGATAATAATCACACACTTTTATTTATTTTTATATATATTTAACATTATGTTAATATTATTATTAATATTTTATTCAATATATAATCTTCACTTTCAACGGCTACGACACAACTACAACCAAGTCATCTTTCAACTGCCAAAAAAAAAATGAAACGTATAAACAACACCATAGTAACGTGTTAGTGTGAGAGAGAAATATTAATTATAAACTAATGCCTAAAAATTTAAACCAATCAGATTACGAATAAAATGCGGTCAAGTGAACTTTTTATAATAGGATAGGATTATTGTATTAATTTTTAAATTGAATTCAATTCAATTCTCGTATTTTTGAGCAGAACTTATCTTTTTAAGTAAGCTTTCATTTGCTGCTTTTTGTAAATATTTACAAAAATCAATACATGAATAATTTTTAAAATTATATAATACAGTTATAAGATGTTTTATATTTTTTACAAAAAATTTGTTTCTTTCATTTGACCACTGTGTATTTATCATAGAAAATACTCGTTTACAGTTAGCATTATGTCCTCGTATAGTAAAATAATATTCTGCTGTCTTGATAATTTCAGAGCAGCTTTCTTCACAATTATTGGAAACAAGAAGATCCACAATTTTTATTTCACAACTTTGCTTGAAAAATTCATCATCATCTTGTTTAGATTTTCATTAATAATTAATAACATTGACTACATATGCAATGACATGTGTATTAACAAGATTTTTTACAATTTTTGATTAACATAGACAAGATATATAAACAAAGATAGAATCAGTATATGTGAGACTTGTTTAAGCCTGCCATCTAAAGATGTTGAGTAAAAGTAATCTAACAAAAAACAAAAAACAAGTATTTTGTACAAAAAAAAGAGTCAAGTATTCGAAATTGTAGTCAATTTGTAATGTAACTTGTTTTGTCATTAATTAATTTTTTGATATAAAAAAAAATATGATACAATAAAAACCAACGAAGAAATTTTATTTTCGATACATGTAGTTAAATCTAAATTGTTGAAAAAAAAAAATAAAATAAAAAAAAAAAATTATACTTGACCCCGCGTAGTTTTTTCCTAAATAAAAAATTAAATTTTAAGCCAACATTATTCAATCTCATGTATAGCGAGGTCAAGTATAATTTTTTTTTTTTTATTTTATTTTATTTTTTTCAACAATTTAGATTTAACTACATGTATCGAAAATAAAATTTCTTCGTTGGTTTTTATTGTATCATATTTTTTTTTATATCAAAAAATTAATTAATGACAAAACAAGTTACATTAAAAATTGACTACAATTTCGAATACTTGACGCTTTTTTTTGTACAAAATACTTGTTTTTTGTTTTTTGTTAGATATCATATCTTTTTGTAAAGTTTTTTTTGTAACATACACAATTTATATATCATCAAGTTTAATTTTTATTTATAATTATTTTACCGGTGTATCATTTAATGTTTATTATTTTTAATATACAATATTGCTATATTTATCATATATTCACATGTCAACTCTGCAGTACAGCCAACAAAAACGAGCAAGAGAGAAAAGAAAAAAAAAAAAATATTTTATAATCTTATACCGTACTACCAACTTAACAAAATTAGAAATCTGGTTTTCAGCCAAAAGCGCAAAACTGTTAATTTAATTATTCAATTAAAGAAAAAATATAGCACTAAAAAATCTGATTTCTTTTTTTAAAAAAAGCTAGACATCGATTTATGGGATCATTACAAAGCCTCATATTTTTTAATTGAATCCATCATATTTCAATTAAATTTCTAAAAATTGAAGACGAAAGGGGGCAAAATATTTAATGTATAATAAGGCACGGTAGTTACTCTTACACACACATATATATTTCCTTTCTCATACTTGACTCGAGGCACTACCGTGCCTCTTGATCAAATAACTTGTTTGACTGGCGCTATGCTCTGTAGTCTGTACAGTGTAGAGTTGAAAAATAAAAAAAAAAAATTAACAAATCAGGACATTTATTGAAAAAAGGACAATTTCATAATCGATCAGGTCATTTGTTCCCGAATCAGGACATGTCCTTAGGGGTGTGCGAATATTCGAAAATTCGAATAATTCGTATCGAATACGAATCGAATTATTCGAGTTTTCGAATAGTAACGAATAGTAACGAATAGTTCGAATAATGACGAATAGTCGAATTATTCGTTGCTATTCGACTATTCATCATTGTTTAAATAGTCAAATAGTGGCAAATAATTCGACTATTTAGCTATTTGTAACATTCTTTTTGGAGGAAAAAATATTTCTCCATTAATATAAATACAAATAAGGCCCATTCATGGTAGAAATATACAGGTGAAAAAATATACATAAAATATAAATGGATTTGGACGTAGATTTTCCTTAGATATTCCGTATATATTTTATATATATAATTTTTTTTTTCAATTCTAAAATTTTTTAATACAACTAATTCAATACAAAAATTTAATTTAATACAAAAATTGATAGCTGAATGTGACAAAGTGCTTTTGACTTGTCAACGAATTGTCTGGACAATTCAGAATAAATATATCCAAATGAGTGATCGTCATTAAAATGAGATGTTAATTTTTTTTTTTTTTTTTTATTTTTTTTCATTTGATCAAGGATGCTTTGAGTATCGATGGAAAATGTCGAAAAAACATAATTTCTTTATTATTGAAATAAATAAAATTGAATGAATGATGTCCTGACAGAATTTCGCATATGGTAACCCTAATGATGCATCTCCTGATGTAACTTTCGACATAAGTTCCCATGCATTTAAAAAAAATAATAATTACCGAAGTTTGACATATTTATATGACGTAGATAAGAGAATGGTGTTTTTTTGTGTTTGAAATAAAAAATTCGTGTATTTGAAGTAAAATTTGTAATAGGACTTGAGAAAACCAATCAGAACATTTTTCTCCCGCTCTAAAATTTTACTCCTCTACTTATAAATTTATGTTTCATGTGAATAATCATAACAGTCCATTTATTTTGTTTATATATTATTTATCAGGGAGGGTGACACGCAAATGGGGAATACTGTTCCAAAAAATAGGCAAGGATATGTTATAATAACCTGTTATTTATTTATTCGTTTTTATTTTTTAATTATTCAGTAGAAAAATAAAAAATACACAAACTATAGAATAAAAAAGTTTTCTCTCTAAAAAAAACATTTGAATAAAACAACAATTTAAAACATTGCACCGAGACTAAAAAATCAGGACATTTAACAAATCAGGACTGTATCAGGACAAGCCATTCAAAATCAGGACGTGTCCTGCTAAATCAAGACGCATGGTAACCCTAAACTTGAGTACCTCTAATAATCGTTTTTTTTTTCTTTTTTTATCGACACTGTTTTTATATGGCCATTCCTAAAGGCCCTTGTCGACTAGCATAGTTTTTCAACAAAGTTCTATGCCATAGCACTTCGGTCACTATATATCACCAAAAACTCACCAAAAAATGGCCGCTGAGGACTATGCTGGAAAAATGCTGCGTGCAGCATTTTGAGCATAGTTCTGCTAACTTCACACTCGTTTTTTTAGATGCAGCCAACTTTGAAAAAAAAAAAAAAAGCGGCATTTATAGCTTCTTTGTTGTTCTTTGTTTACAGTTGTTTACAGTCTACATTAATTGATTGATTGACTGTCAGAATATCGTATTGTCATTTGTCAACAAGAGTAAACAAATAAAAAAGGTTATGCGTTTAATTATTTTTTGTTGTGATTTTACGAATGTTGGTAAAGCTGAAATTATTTCAATAAACGATTATAACGCCGCTCTGTAGCCGTCATGGCTGAACTATTTCTACCCAAGCGCTATGCCATAGAACTTTTTAGAAAAACTATGCTAGTCGACAAGGGCCTTAAGGTCGAAAGTAAAAGCAAAGGTGAACCAAGTTTAGGTCCGAGAAGGTGCTTAACTACCCATGCTTAAAAAAAATATTTTTAGTGCCCCAACATCCCAAATCTATTCGCTATACTGTCAAATTGTCGTTCGTTGTGTTAACTTTCGTCTATCCATATAGACACACATACTACTGCAATCTAAAAAAAATGATCGTGAAACGTTGCAATCACGTATACTGAGTTGTGTTGAGTTGTGTGCTTGGAAAAATATGAGATAGCACGAATAAGTGAGAGAGTGAGTAGCAGTGTTGTCGAGTAGAATTGTTATGATAGCTATGAGCCTTCTATTTAAGAAAAATTTGATCACTAAAACTTAAATATCTATAAAAATCCTAGCAAAAAAAGGATCTCTATGGGTTTAAAGATATGTATTAAAAAGAAGTATAAATTGATGGTAAAATTAGCGATTTATATCAGAAATGTTTTTAACTACAAGTGTAAATGTGTGTACCATCCCTATCCCTGTGTGTTAAAGTTGTCAACTTTGACATTAATTATCTAAAAAAAAATTAGCATGAAAATTTTGAAAAACTTCATCAAAACAGTTATATATTCAGGCTTTCATTTAACTTCCGACCTTAAGAGATTACCAGCACAAATTAAAAACATGGATAATAATCGGATATACGCTCAAATTTTTTCATATTTTTTTTGGAACTAATTACTCGGTAATTTATTATTAACGCAGGCTTTTTTTTAGAGGTTTAGTTTTCGTTAACCTGGTTAGCCATTCAGTGAAAAACGCAGATAGTGTGATCAAAAACTAAAGATAGATAAAAGACAAAATAATAATTTTGATTTAATTTTCAATCGGGCTTTCAGAGCGTTTTACTTAACAATATTAGTTTGAAATTAGAAAAACACTAATATATCAGCTTATCTGTCATTTGAAACACACACACGCACACACACACACACACACACACACACACACATAAGATTGAATAGGGTTGGCTGAAAATTCAATTTTTAATTTAGGAAAAACTACGCAGGGTCAAGTATAATTTTTTTTTTTATTATTTTTTTTTTTTTTAACATTTTAGATTAATTAATGGCAAAACAAGTTACATTACAAATTGACTACAATTTCGAGTACTTGACTCTTTTTTTTGTACAAAATACTTGTTTTTTGTTTTTTGTTAGATATTCTATTATAATAATACTTTTTTTATTATTAAATTAAAACATAAATATTATTATTAAAATTACTTTTATATATTATCTAACAAAAAACAAAAAACAAGTATTTTGTACAAAAAAAAGAGTCAAGTACTCGAAATTGTAGTCAATTTGTAATGTAACTTGTTTTGCCATTAATTAATCTAAAATGTTAAAAAAAAAAAAAATAATAAAAAAAAAAAATTATACTTGACCCTGCGTAGTTTTTCCTAAATTAAAAATAAAATTTTAAGCCAACATTATTCAATCTTATGTTTAGCAGGGTCAAGTATAATTTTTTTTTTTTTAACATTTTAGATTAATTAATGGCAAAACAAGTTACATTACAAATTGACTACAATTTCGAGTACTTGACTCTTTTTTTTGTACAAAATACTTGTTTTTTGTTTTTTGTTAGATATCACATCTTTTTGTAAAGTTTTTCTTGAAACATACACAATTTATATATCAAGTTTAATTTTTATTTATAATTATTTTACCGGTGTATCATTTGATGTTTATTATTTTTAATATACAATATTGCAATATTTATCATATATTCATATGTCAACTCTGCAGTGCAGCCAACAAAAATGAGCAAGTGAGAAAAGTTAAAAAAAAAAAAAATTTATAATCTTATACTGTACTACCAACTTAACAAAATCAGAAATCTGGTTTTTCAGCCAAAAAATCGCAACCGTTAATTTGATTGTTCAATAAAAAAAAAAATAAGCCACTAAAAAATCTGATTTTTTTTTTAAAAAAAAGCTTGACATTGATTTATGGGATCATTACAAAACCCCGTATTTTTTAATTGATTCCATCATATTTTAATTGATTCATAAATAATTGGGGACGGAAGGGGTCACCAATGTGTCGTGTATAATAAGGCACGGTAGTTACTCTTACACACACATATATATTTCCTTTCTCATACTTGACTCGAGGCACTACCGTGCCTCTTGATCACACGTACGCATACTACTACAACTAAAAGTGGTGGAAGCGCTGCAGAATAGCAGTCTGCAAGCCAAAATAGAACTAATTCAGCCATTGCTTTTGGTAGCGTTTTTGGATCGATAGCCCCATTTAAGTTCGTCCTTCTGTTCTTTATTCTTCATGGTATGCCCCCACGGTCGACTAACCCGTAAACATGAGGTGTGTTCGTTCACTATTCACACCGAGCATATGCACGGAGAGTATGCAAGGAAGCGCTAGAGTCGTGCGGCCATTTGAAGAAACTTTATTGATAAAATTTACTAACGCATTGGATTCGGAAAGAAAAATAACAACACCATAACTAATATGTGAAAAAATGAAAAATATAACAAGTTAAAAGTTTAATATATGAAAAATAAAAATTTAAATTACTTTTATGCTCATGTCTGGATTAACGAGTATTGATATTGTCGATATGTTATTTGCATCACCATAATAACTAATAACAATACTACTTTTGCCATCAAGAATTGTTTAAAAAATAATCACAAAGTTGAATTTTTCATACAGCAATAAGGATTAAATTATTGCAATTTAAATAACAATCACAATGAGATTTTGACGTTTACTATAATTAATGGTTATGTTACTTATTTATTGACGAGTCTAGTATAGGGCCGGTGGGCTGAGGTGTACAGGGATAAAAAACTGCGCCTTACGTAGTGCGCCGTTCAGGAATAAAAGTGGCGCACTCTACATAGCCGCCGTATTCTAGGACACCCCTCCACTAAAGTTTATTCTCCTGGTCTCTAGTCTTCTTGAGTTTTACAAGGAGGGTAATCTGTGACGTCACACAATGTATTAGGATAGGGAGCTGTTGAGGATGACGGAATGGAGCAATGTAGTAACTCTATCGGCCACTGACGGCGCTATTCTTAGTTAGTACCGAACTCAAAATCACATGCTTTTTCGTTTACTACTTATTTTTGTTTCAAGATAATTTTTTTTGAGTAAACAAATAGCTAAAAAAAAAGATGGACTCAAAAAACGACAATTTATTAAACAATTTCAGCTGGATAAAATATCTTTCTCGCTGCACTATTTTCATAGTTATTTTTTCTTTAAATTTTGAATAAATGAAAGTATGTAAATTATTTTTAAATAAACAAATAGCTAAAGAATAGGATGGACAAAAAAAAAAAAAAAAAAATTTATTTATTTATTTATTTATTTTTTTTTTTTTTTTTTTTATTCATTTATTTGGTTTTTACCAGTTGGGTTGAATAAATACTATACTATACTATACTATACTATACTATACTATACTATACTATTAAATACTTATTGCTGGGTAAAATATTGTTACGACCTGATAGTCGTTATAGATGTAAGTAAATAAAACAGAATAAGAACATAAATTATCAGACTAAATAACTGATACTAGACATTTTTACTTTTCCACAACGTATTCGATTTCATCAGAATTAGAAAACTAAAAATACAAATGTTGATAAGACCCAAAATTGAATAACTAAATAAACTCGAAAAGCAATAAAGATGTGACAGAGATATTTTGTAGACTATTATACCGGATACATAAAACTTTTATGACTTTCTTGGAGCCTCATGTGACACGTATTCGTTTACCACTGGATAGAATATGCACTTAGGACCTGCCCTTTTGTCTCCTATTCTGAACGACCCACAAAAATTATAGTATAAATACAGCCCCGAAAATCAACACAAGTCAGTTCTTGTCGATTGGGACCGGCATCACTACCACGTATAACACAATCTTTGTAACTTAGAATAAAAGAATTTTCATAACCCGTGTCAATTACTGTATCATTAATGTAATTATTCTTACAACAAAAATATATTACAAATTGAGGGTTCGGATGCAATAACGACCTCCACGCTTGAAAAACGGTAGAAGTATTGTCCAATAGCTTGGACAACTTTTAATTTTTAAAGTCATTGAAAAAAAAAAAATATCGGCATGTAGATGAGGATAAAAGAAAATTGTTTTTCTTTTATAGTTTGATTTTTTTTTTAATTATTTAACTTGTAAAAAATTATTTAAAAAAACTATTTCATATATAATTTGTATTTTTTTTCAACAATAACATTATCATATCTTTTTTGTTTATGCATAAAAATGATTGAAATTTTGTCTGTATATAAATATATTGATGTAGAACAATGTAAAAAAAAAAATTTTTAAAATAGTGATATTATTTATTTGTATTAATTATTTAATTTGATTCGACTGAAAATTGAATCTTTGAATCTTTGACTCAACCGTTTATCGAGAAAATTTTTAAATTTTAACAACTTCCAGCGTGAAAAATGTTGATTTATGTATGTAAAATTAAAATTTAAAATTTCAAAATTTTAAATTAATAAATAAAAAAGTTATAGACTTAACAACAATAGAGCGCGGTCACATTTTTTACGTTATTATGTTAGTATTATGCGCGCAACCAACACCGACTTGCCATCTCTTATATTGAACATTAAAAAATGTGACCGCGCTCTATTGTTGTTAAGTCTATAACTTTTTTATTTATTAATTTAAAATTTTGAAATTTTAAATTTGAATTTTACATACATAAATAAACATTTTTCACGCCAGAAGTTGTTAAAATTTAAAAATTTTCTCGATAAACGGTTGAGTCAAAGATTCAAAGATTCAATTTTCCGTCGAATCAAATTAAATAATTAATATAAATAAATAATATCACTATTTTAAAAAATTTTTTTTTTTACATTGTTCTACATCAATATATTTATATACAGACAAAATTTCAATCGTTTTTATGCATAAACAAAAGAGATATGATAATGTTATTGTTGAAAAAAAATAAAAATTATATATGAAATAGTTTTTTTAAATAATTTTTTACAAGTTAAATAATTAAAAAAAAAAAAAACTATAAAAGAAAAACAATTTTCTTTTATCCTCATCTACATGCCGATATTTTTTTTTTTTTTTCAATGACTTTAAAAATTAAAAGTTGTCCAAGCTATTGGACAATACTTCTACCGTTTTTCAAGCGTGGAGGTCGTTATTGCATCCGGACCCTCAATTGTTATCGTTAAACTGAGTATTTAAATTATTATAACACACATATCCCAATCCTGTCCGAAGTCAAGAGGACCTGATCTAGTAATCTTAACCGATTAGGATCAAATAACACTTTCAATCAAATGCAAAAATCGGGTAACACTGGACATAACAATATTAAAAAGAAAAAATGGGGTGCAATTACTTATTTAAAAAATAAAAAACGAATATACCTAAAAAAATAGATGTACTCAAAAAAATATTTTACTCAGCAATAATTATTTAATAAATTATCTTTTTTTTGGGTCCATCTCATTTTTGAGCTATTTGTCTACATAAAAATAATTTACAAGCTTTCATTTATTGAACATTTAAAGAAAAATTATCTACGAAAATAGATGCAGCAAAAAAGATATTTTATCCAGCAAAAATTGTTTAATAAATTGTCTTTTTTTGAGTTAATCTCATTCCGTATAGCTAATTGCTTATTTAAAAATAATTTTCAGGCATTCATTAATTAGATGCATCCATAGACAATATTAATTTTCAAATAAATAAATGTATTTTATTTTTTTACACAAAAAAATACTTTAACTGAGCCACACAATAATAATAACATATGACCTTGACTTCGGTACTGACCAAGACTAGCGCCGTCAGCGGTCGATAGAGTTACTAAATTGCTCCATTCCGTCATCCTCAGTAAATTTTCAGAGATTATCCTCCTTATAGACCTCCATACTCGTAAACTTATTCCAACTAACTCTCTTAAATTTTCCAGACTTCTTTTTTTTTAAATCTTCAATCCAAAAAATTTAAAATTTTCAAAAAAGTCAACCCCCTCAAAAGGTCTCAAGTTCAAGTTTTTCACAATTTTGTCATATTGTTTTTTTTTTTTTTGGAGCTATAGATATTAACGTTTTAAATCAGCTAATCAGAGTCAAGCGACGCGGTATATTATGATTATCGCGTCAAGGTCAGTGTAATTGAATTAATAAGTGGGGAGCATAGGCTATTAAAATAATATTCACCGAACAGATAGATTGTGTTTTAATTAGTATTAAATTTCAACGCAAGGGGTAGCTGATGTAAGAATAATTGATCACATTCTTTGATCACAATTTCTTGATTACATTTATTTATTGAATTAATCATTATCAATAAAATTCAATAAACTATCAATTGTAGTTGTAAAAGTAATTGTCCATTCTTTATTGCATTTTGCATCTTCTTCTATAGCTATTTGCTTATTTAAAAAATTAATCTATGTAATTTTTAATGCATTTCTAATGACAAATGATCAGGAAGATTAATTCAGTAGTTTGAATAATTTTTTTAATTCATTCTATAGTTAGATGTCTTTATTTTATTTTCATCCATTTTCCTTGGCTAGGTGTTTATTTAAATGATCAATTTAGATAATTTTTTTGTTTATTCATCATAAACAAATGGCCAAAGGTGCAATTGATTAAATAATTTTTTAAATAATATTTTTACAAGCGTACTTGTCTTTTTTGCAACTCCATATTTTCTATTAGTCATTTATTCTTCAAAGAAGTAATTTATGGAAACTTAAATGGATTTGCAAAAACAAATGGCAAGGAAAAAGATGCAATTGATTCGATAATTTTTTGAACATTAATTAAACAAGTAATTGTCATTTTTTGATTTGCATCTCTTTCCATAGCCATTTGTTTATAAAAAAAAATAATTCATGCAATCTTAAACGTATTTATTAAATGCAAATATCCAGTAAAACAAATGTAATTTATTAAATAATTTTTTAAATAATAATTCTACGAGTACTTGTCTTTTAGTCATTTGTTCATTAAATAAATATTAGCTATATTTCTTAAAAATTTATTTTAAAAAATTTAATGGCTAGAAATAGACAGTTGTAATTATAATCTATAGATAAATGATTTTTAAAACAATAATTAAACTCCCGCAACTGTTTCTTTATTAAAGAAAAATTATTTATGTATTTATAGATGATTTAATTAGGTGAAAAAAGATAGGAAAAAGAAGCAATTGAATAAATAATTTATTAAAATGTTATCTATTTTCGCGATACAACTGTTGTTTGCATGTTCTTCTATAGCCAATTTTTGATAAGTATAATCAAAATGCATTTTTAAATAACAAATAGATAGAAAGACAGATATAATTGCATAAATATTTTTTGAAACAACAATTCTTCAAGTACTTGTTTTTTTTGCAACTTATCTTTTCCCGTAGCCAATTGTTTATTAAAAAAAAAAAATTACTTATTTAAAATGCATTTTCAAAAATCAAACAGCTGGGGAGACAAATGTAGTTGGTTAAATAATTTTCTAAGAAATAATTAAACGAGTGATTGACTTTTTTTTATTACATTTATCCTGTAACTTTCAGTTAAATAAATTCGCTAAAATAAAACATACTATAAATAAATTAATGATGTATAATAATTTAATAATTTGTTTCAAACTTAGGAAATATTATTTATTATAAACAATAGTAATTTAAATGCTGTAAATGAAAAATAGTAACGATATAAATAATAATAATAAATATACATTGTTACTATTTTTTTTACAAGATAATATAGTTATATATATTTTTATTTATCCCCTCAAGCGTTTGATTTACTAGAAGTGACATTATCTACATTTATACTAAAGACCGCTTGATGGTAACAATGACCGACGGTGCAATGTAAATATATAAGAAAGTATGGCAATATTATGAGAAAAGGACGGCGAATAACGGACATGACGTCTTTTTTCAGTTTTTTTCCTTTTACTCTCTACTCAACCTGCGCCTAAAGATGTTTACACATCAAAAATTTTTTTTTTCTTCAATTTTTTCGATCAAGTATTTCAAAATACTTGATCAAGAATGGATTTGAAGAAAAATATTGCCCGATCAAGTTTTGATCAAGAAATGATCGGGCAGGTTGGTAAAGCCGAAACATATTAAATAACCCATTCCAACTCTGCCCTATAGACGTTTTACGTGAACTATTTTGATCCAAGTTCTATGCCATAGAACTTCTCAGAAAAACTATGCTAGTCAACACAGGCCTTTATAAATTTTTCTTTTTTTACGTATGTAGTAAAATACGTAATATACGTAATATATGTACTATATTTATATGTTCTGTTTTCTAGATCTGCGAATAAGACAATTTCTTCAGAAAATTATATTATCTAAAAATGCTGTTCACACACAAGTGCCACCAGGTCTCTCTTCACTTCAAGAAGAACTTGCAGCGATTGCTGCAAGATTTTTTATTCTTGTTGCTCATAATCGAAGTGTATTTGGCGAATACTACCAAGAGATTATTGCAACTGAAATTGCCAGCCGCAATTTAACATTACAATCATCTGAAACTGAAGATGATTCCATAGATGTTTAAACAAACACATATAATTCTTCTAATTATTATCAAATTTTTTTTATCATTATTTTTTTTTAAATAAGAGGTAATTTTTGCACGATTCCAAAGGTGTCATAACGGACCCCCAAGAGTCCAGAACGACCTGGTGATGAGTATGATACCTCTTAAGTCGGGAAGGATTACTTCACCATATTAAAATTTACTATTTTGACACGAGTTTAATAATCAAAAAACGTGCCTAAATGTATTTCTTTTTGCTATAGAATTGATGCGTAGGGGCTTTTTTTACACACTAAAGGTAAAAAAACTTTCTTTTAAGCTTACTAATCAATTCAAACATAAACTGAATCATAAATTAAATAATTGTTTAAAAAAATATAAATAATTGTTATGTTATATATGAGACTTAAATGATATGGTCTTTGACATTAAATTATTATGGATATTCTACGTTAACAGAAGAATTATTATATTTAAAAATTATCAATTGATTTGCTAGATAAAAAATCGTACTTTGAAAAACGGCTATTCTAATAACCTAACTATAACTGTGGTTAGTTAGCTGCTGCAGGTACGTTCTACTGTACTGCTGATGGTAGACCGCCACACAGCAAAATGTCCAAAAAAATCAGGAGTAAACCATATAGGGTGAAACCGTCAGAAGAAGTTCACGATGATCAATCAGCGCATGCGCGAGAATATAACGATACATGGAAGATCTGTATATGTATGTGACTGATTGAAAAATTCGGTAAGGAAGTGGAAACACAGACACGCAAATTTTATATGTATTGATATGTATAACTGAATCCTGGCGCATGCGCTGATTGATCATCGTGATCTTCTTCTGACGGTTTCACTCTATTCCCGGTAAACTGTACTGTCAATATAGCAGTTCGAGCACTGCTGTGGCAACTGAAAGTGCAGCATTCTATGCGCAAACATATACCTTCACCATGTCCGAAAACTGTTAGTTGATTATATATTCATTGTTTTATAGTATTAAGTCTTAAAATTGAATAAAAAATCAAAAAGTTAATAAATTTAAACTTACGCTCTTCTTCCTTTAAAAATGACGTTTTTGGCACTTACGCCCTTCATCCTTTAATCCGACGATGTAATATTACATATATGCTGTGCCTGTCATATTATTATTGTTTACTATTAATTATTTGTGTATAACATGTATAAATAAATAATGCATGAATAATTTGCATTGATCATAAATGAATACCTTAAAAATATTGTTTAATAATTATACATATTTATAAATGTGAAGCTAATCCTCAAAAATATCTAATAAATATAATGGCAGTTATAAAAAAATGATTTATTATGTATTTGCTTAACGTTTTAAGTTAAATGATAAAATAAATCAAAATCTATTGATATTAAAAGTTCATACTATTCAAACTATTACTTTAAATATATTCAATAAATAAATAAAAAAATATATATCAAACAATACAACTACATTTTTTTTTTTTTTATTTAAATAATATATTCTCAGGATACTATTTTGTGAAAAAAAATTGTAACCAATTTGAATTTTGATTATTATTTATCATGCTTTAATATGTATTCCAATTTATGATTCAAATAAAATGGCGCCCCTAGCAAAAATGACGACAGTCGGTTTGTGCACTGATCTCATACAAAAACGACACGCAACCGACATACGAAAATAAGAACTTTCAAGTCATACAAAAAGATAGTAAATAGCATTCAAAAAATAGAATATTATGTCTGAAAATTTCTAAATATTAATCTCATAAATTTTAACACATTTGAATTTTTTTCTGATAATTTTATTTATTAAAAAACTCAATTATGTTCCAAAATTGAAAGTAGGGTTATGTTGTCAGCGCCACCATTTGCTCCGAAATGTCTGCTTCAGCAAAAAGCCAGAGTTTACACTCTTTATACACATCCGTGGTACACGACTGTAAGGATTTACTATTCTCACATAATTCCGACAGACGTACGACAGTATATTTTTGTTCGTTTTTTTCAATATTAAAAAGTATTTTTATAATAGAATTTTTTTTTTGATATTTAATATACAATACTTTAGTAATTTTAGACACGCCAATTTTTTTTTTTTTTTTACCTAGTTTTCGTATTTAAAAATTTGGCGTGTCTAAAATTACTGAAATTATCATATATTGAATATAATATTATAATTACATTTAATATTATAAATAATTTTTTTTTTCAATATTAAAAAATACAAAAAACAACTATACTGTCGTAGGTGTGTCGGATTTGTGTGAGAATTGAAAATTCTCACAGTCATGTACAAATAATTCTGTCAGATTCTGACAACATAACCCTACTTTCAATATTGGAACATAATTGATTTTTTTCAATAAATAAAATAATTTTAAAAAATTCTTATGTGTCTAAATTTATAAGATTGATATTTAGAAATTTTTAGACATAATATTTCATTTTTTCAATGCTATTTACTATTTGTTTATATGACTTGAAAATTCTTACATTCGTGTGTCGGTTGTGTGTCGATTTTGTATGAAATCAGTGCACAAACCGACTGTCGGATTGGTGTCGTCATTTTCGCGAGGCGCCAGTTTAGCCAATATGGCGACGTTTGGAGTTTCTTATTATTGGCCTAAAAAAATCGATACGCACCGACATACCTGTATTTATTCATAATTTCGATTGTAGTTGTGAATTTTCAATGGATAGTTATTAAGAAATAAAAAATTTATAAATGTACATGATCATCGACGTCATTTATAATCAAATAGTAATCAGTCAACTTGTATATGAAATATATCTTTATGTTGTCATATAATTCATTAGTTTATTCCATAGAGGTCTACAAGGAGGGTAAACTCTTATGTTAGAGCATAGGCTGTTGGTGAGGCTCACGGAATGGAACAAGTATAGTATACAAAGTCGCCAAGGATGGCACTCGCATTTGCACGGTTCCACGTCCCCGTGTTGTTTTTGCTTATATTTTGACATGGATTTGTTACAATTGTTAATGTACATGATAAGTAGACCAGTGAAATTATAATTATTTAATAATTAATGCAACAATTTAAAGTATAATCAACAAAAAATTAATAAATTTAACATCAACAAGTCTATACATGAATTTTTAAGTAAGTTCTTAATTTCTTTATAATATAAAATAAGAATACATAAAAATAAACAAATAGGTATCACAATCTTTATTTGTTATTATAAACATAATTCATTAAAATTACATTTACTACACCTCTATAAAGCTAGCTCACCAACATGGGCACAAATGAAAAAGGCTATAATGGGAATTTTGGGCTTTTTTTGGGTGGTAATATCGATTTTTGGGCTGTTGTAGATTTTTTCATATGCATTGATGTGCTAGAACAATAAAAAAAAATTCACTAGGATAGAATGAAAACCCAAAAAAAGCCCATAAGAATGAGCCTACCTTTTGTTAATTTAAACAATTATTGACAAAGTTGTGCTAGCTTAGGCTTAAGGTAGCACAACAATAGACTTAAAAAAAAAAATAATTTAAAAAAAAAAAATTTAACTATGATAGAATAAAAACCCAAAAAAAGCCCATAAGAATGAGCCTACCTTTTTTTAATTTAAACAATTATTGACAAAGTTGTGCTAGCTTAGGCTTAAGGTAGCACAACAATAGACTTAAAAAAAAAAATAATATTAAAAAAAAAAATTCACTAGGATAGAATGAAAACCCAAAAAAAGCCCATAAAAATGAGCCCACCTTTTTTTGGTTTGAACAAATATTGACAAAGTTGTGCTAGCTTAAGTTTAAGCTAGCACAACAATGCATATAAAAAAATCTACAACAGCCCAAAAATCGATATTACCACCCAAAAAAAGCCCAAAAAAAGCCCAAAATTCCCAATATAGCCTTTTTCATTTGTGCCCATGTTGGTGAGCTAGCTTTATAGAGGTATTTACTACTATTTTATTATTAATAATTTTCTTTTTTAGTAGGAAACATAGTGCTAAAATGTATTGTTATTGACGGTCAATCATCAAAAAGAAATAAAAATAATATATAAACAAAAAGCTAAGAAAATAGATGAAAAATTTTAATGAAATTTTAATAAATTTCAAAAAATAAAGAACAAATAGATGAAAAATGGATGTACTTCATGTTGTTTATTTAACAATTATTTTCAGGCATTTATTAAATAATCATAGAGATATATATGTATATTTTAAGGTACATTCATTTTCTCAGCTACCTCTATGTTGCCTCTATGTAGATAGTTTAACTCAAAGAAAGACAATTTAATCTTTATTTTTTAAATAAATAAATTATTATTTCATAAAAATATAGCTAAAGAAAAAAACGGACTCCAAGAAAGACCTTTCGCTTTTTATTTTTTTTAAATAAATGAATGCCTTCAAATTATTCTTTAATAAACAAATAGCTACGGAATGAGATGCATTTTTTTTTTATTGTATATTGTATTTTTTTTTTTATGAAGAATCTCAAAAAAAAAAAAAAAAATCAAAATAAAATATAAAATAAAGCTTACATTCATATTTTTTGAATAATATTCTACCAAAAATGATGTAGACCGCAGAGCGTTGTACCGCTGCTGTAGGGGAACATTTTACTGTTGATGTGTATGTGTATATTAGCGGTACCAAGAATAGCTGTATGACACGTAAACAATGGTTCTCTATGCAACAACAACTGGTTCCTATTAAACGACTATATATATATCCCAGGTAGGAAATGACGACGAGCACAAGCCTGGGACAAGCCTGAATTACAGGCTCTCAGGTTTGTGACAAGCCTTGCTACCCGGCTTGTGTCAAGCCTGGGTGAGCCCGAGAATGTTCATTAAGTTTTTGCCGGTGTCAGGCTTGGATCCCAGGCTAGAGTTCCAGGCTTGGCACAAGCCTGTGTCTCGTGCTTAACACCGGCTTGCAAGAAAAATTTAATGAAAAATAAAAATAAATAACTATTATTATTTTATTATTTATAACGTTGATATTTTTAAATTAAACAATTAGAATAAATGATAAATATTAAACAAAAAATATGGGCGCGACGGGGGATCGATCCGGGGTCACTCACGTGAGATTCCAACGCTATCATGTCAACCATCGAGGATTTGATAAAAGTCAACATTAAAATTTTTTATATGAAAAAATCCTATTGAGACTGATACATAGTCCTTGTAAAAGCCTAACACGATAGTTAAATTATAATAATTTATAATTTATTTTTATTATTATGCAATCCGTACAATTAATCACTCAAATTGTATTTTAAAAAAAAGTAATAATATTTTTTTTATTTATTATGAAATTCATTAAACAAATTCTATCGAAACATAATTTTAAAAATTTGAAATCGGTTTTATCTCAATATAAAATATTCCTACGAAATACTTTGAGTTTGACGTAGCGCTCGACTTAATTTATTTTATTTTATCAACTTTTTAATTTGACGAAACTGAATAATTAATATTTACAAAAGAAAATGAATACATATTCATATTATTGTTATACTGAAATATCTGCAGTAGATCTACACATATGCATATGAGCAAAAACACCAACTATGGACGTCGATTTGGGTGACCTATCCTCAGAACAATTTTTAACTATCATAGGCTTGTAGACCTTGGAAAGATATGCCATGTAAATTTTTTTTAGATTTTTCCCCCCCTTATTTTGACCTCCATTGTATGAAAATCATGTTTAAAATTTAAAAAGCTGAATTTATGACCTTGCCCCTAAATTTTTTTCATTTTCGTTATCATTTTTAAAAAGCTGAGTAAATTTTACATTGATAACGTCTTAAAACCTGTTGGGTTCTCTGAAAAAACGACTAGGATAAATCAAAAGGCATGAAAATTGGGCGAAAAGTCCATGATTTTGGCCTTTTCATTTTAATTTTTTTTTTTTATTATTATTACAAAATATGTTTATACAAACACTTTATATATATATTTTAATCTATGTATCTATGTATAGGTATGTTTTATTTATATAGATGATTGAAATACATTTGATTGTTTACAATTTCTAATTTCATTCATAGTATTTGCCTTCTTTAAATTACTTTATTATTTTATTTTATAAAATTACAAATTTATAGGGGACAGTAGCCTAAAACGGACACTGAGCCTAAAACGGACACCCTTAAAATTTTACAAAAATAATTAATATTTTTTATATGAATAACATTTTATTCTTTATATTATTTTTTTATTGCAGTAGTATAAAAACAAAACAGAAAAAAATAGAGTTCGTGTGTAATTGTCAATACCATTTATTTAAAAAAAAAAAACAAACACTTTTATAGTCACATCGATGAAGGCTTGCATTTGTGTGTGAGAAAACTGAAAATAGAAAAAAATTGAACAAAAACATGTCAGCTGTTCTTAGACATTACTCTTTCGTTAATATTATTAATTCAGAATAGTTAATTTTGCCATAGTTAGATAAAAAAAATAAAAAATTCAAATGTATTTTTCTATTTTTTTAGTGGTGTCTGTTTTCGGCTTTTTTTTTTTTTTTTTCATTGAAAAATATTTTACATACGTTTTAATTTATTTTCTTCTTATGTTTTTTAACAAATAAATATTTATGTAAATATTTATGTAAATATTTATATATGTAACTAATTGGATAGAAACTGCATAACCGACCGTCGTATGTATATAGGTATAATTGAAATATAGAGGGCCTCTTATATATTTTCCGTTTTTTTCCTGGGGGATGAACCACCTTCATAAATTAGAAAGTTGAAAAATAAATAACTTTATTTTCTCAGAGTTAGAGAATGTCTATGCAAAATTTCAAGGAAATCGGTTGAGTGGTCTCGACGGAGTTAGGTGACTAACACCGTGACACGAGATTTTTATATATTAGATATTATATGAATTTTTTAATTTTATCTATTTTTTAGTTTCAATCGTATTTTGTCAACAATTTATATACATCTATATTAAGAAATTAATTATGATCACTCTTATTAACTTTTTTTTTTTTTCTGAGTTTTTTTTCCTTAGCTACATCCTTTTCCTTAGCTACATCCTAAGTTTTTTTTCCTAAGTTTTATTTTTATTACCCCTGTGTAGACGTAGCATATAGCTAAGTTATGTATATATCCTAAAGAATAAATGAAGAGGGTAATTTTTATTACCCCTTTGAAGGAGGACTACTCTTGTGAAGGAGGAAGACATAGCTAAGTTATGTATATAGGCTAAGGAATAGATAAAAGGGATGATTTTTATTACTCCTGTGTAGGAAAAGCATATAGCTAAGTTACTTGTATAGGCTAAAGAATAGATAAAAGGGGAATTTTATACGCGTGATTGGTAAAAACAGCTAAGTTCATTGTATATTTATTTTTACCTACATATATAGATATTATATTAATATTAATTATAATATTATTATAATATTATAATATTATTATTATAATATTAATTATATTATATATAGATGTATAGATATATATATTTATGTTTAAATTTATGATTATGACATTGTTGTTGTTTTATGAATTTATATTTTTTTTATAACAGATATTTTTTTTTTATGCAAATATTTATATGAATACATATACAACATATAGCTGGATCGTGCTAAGCCTGGGTGAAATTCGAAATTAATTTAAAAAAACTTGGAAAACAAAAATAAGTTTAAAATAAACTAATTTCCTTATTATAAACTTGGTTAAACTAGGCATATTTATAAGAAACACTACGAATCGTAGAAAAGCCAAAATCAAAGGTAATCCTTGACCCTCACAGCCGGTTGCCACGGGACCATTTTCCGACATTGCTAAAATTGTTGCCATTAAAACATATGTTACGATTAAAACTAAAACATAGATAAAATTAAAAATATCATATTCTTATATACATTTTTTAAAAATATTATTATAAGACTTGTGGCTTCGGGGTAAAGCATCGGCTTATCAATCGATTAGCCCAGGTCCAAAACCGGCTTGAAAAATTATTTTTTTAAGAAAATTTTATAAATTTTTTCGCCCATTTTTATAAAATTAATTTATAAAACAACTTTTATAAAGTTTTTTTAAATTTTTATAAAATATTTGCATGTGAGAATATTTGTCAATTGAAAGAACTTTAGAATCAAGTCAAAGCAACAAGCAATTAATTTGAGAAAGACTTTGTCAAAATAAAATCACATGTACCTCAATTTGAAAGACAAGTCATTTAATTTAAAGGGACAAGGGTTCAACTTAAGAGAACATTTTCTAAAATAAAATCAAAACTTTCTCTATTTATAGACTTATTCACTCAACTTAAATATTTTTTTTTCTCAACTTAAATTAATAAATAGTTAAAAGGTGAAATAATACATTTTTTGGATTAACAAAAAAAAAAAAATCATTATTTTTTTGTGTTTATTTGTTTTTGTTATTGACAACTTTATATACTTTATTTGTTAATACCTAATTTTGTTTTTGTAACTAATAGTTTTCCCGAGCGTGATTCGAACCTACGTCCACCTAAAAACATATATAAACCTATAGTTTAAACGCCAGTGTGTTATCCCCTAAGCCAGGCACGTTAACGTGGGAATAAGAAAATTTTTGTCTTTATTAAGAATGACCTTTAACTGATAGAAATTTTTTTTTTTTATATTAATTAATCAATTAATTGAATGAATCAAAATATAAATCCATACATTTCTAGTAAAAAAAAAAAAAAAAAAAAAAAAAATAAATTAAATAAAATAAAAGTGATTACGCCAAAAAGACAAGTAGACTTGTAAAATAATAGTTTTGAAAATGATTTAACCAAATGCATTTTCAATGAGTATTAAAAATGCGTTTAAAAATATAAATTAATCATTATTTGAAGAGAACAATTGGCTAAAGAAAAAAATGCATTTGCAAATAAAACGAGTACTTGTAAAGTATTTGTTTTAAAAATTATTTGACCAATTGCGCAGGATGGAATTGCAAAAGAATAAAAATCATTTATGCAATTACTCTTCGGAAAATAATTCAAACAATTTCTTCCTAGTCATTTAATTATTACGAATGAATTCAAAATTACCTAAATAAATTATTTAAATAAACAAATACCTACGGAATAGGATGCAATTAGTGAAAAGACAATTACTTATGCAATTACTTTTCGAAAAATTATTTAAACACCTATATTCGTGTTCCTAGCCAATAAAAATTTGAAAAAGTATTAAAAACATATAAATTAATTGTTCAATTAAAAATTATTAATTTATTACTTAAAATGTTTTTTCAATTTTTTGTTGGCCAAAAAAAAAAAAAAACGAATGTCATTGCATAAATAATTTTTCAAACAATTATTGCACAAGTACTTGTCTTTTTTGCAAATACATCTTTTTTCCTAGCCAATTGTTTACTTAAAAATAATTAATTTATTACTTAAAATCTATTTTCGAATACACGTCAATTGGTCCCGCGAGGAAACAACTCGCGACATCATAAATTCTACGAAAAATAACTCCGCCAACAATAATTATTAAATACATAACTTGAAAATATATAAGAGTGGAATATCTTAGCGTCAAAGATATTCATCATGCTGCAGCTGTATATAAATGCTTCGTTTTACGCGTAATGATACGCGCTATTTGTTGTTTAATTAAAAACTCGGTTATTTATCAACAAAAAAATTCAAAAATTTGTATAAAACTTCTTGATATAATAATAAACCAATTAGTCACTTGAATAAATGTAATATTTAAAATTTTCTCTATACTTTTTTCTTGCAAAGTCTAACAAACGTAATTTCTGACGGACTTTCAATAAACAATAAATATAATAATCAAAACAAAATCACAGATTTATTTACCCCGAAAAGCCTCAATTTTTCGTTTTTTTTTTTCTATCTTTAATAATCAAAAAGCGTGAATTGAAGAAATATCTCAAAATTTTGGAGTATATAGATATTTCTTCAATTCACGCTTTTTGATTACTAAAGATAGAAAAAAAAAACGAAAAATTGAGGCTTTTTAGGGTACATAAATCTGTGATTTTGTTTTGATTAATATTTCACTTATTTTGTTTAACCTG
This sequence comes from Lysiphlebus fabarum, assembly GCA_011426435.1. NCBI lineage: Eukaryota > Metazoa > Arthropoda > Insecta > Hymenoptera > Braconidae > Lysiphlebus > Lysiphlebus fabarum. The sequence goes on along the minus strand of WSYQ01000247.1, from coordinate 90,348 downwards.
TATAAATAATTATAATTCTTAGTTTTTAATACTTTACGATGATCAATATTCACAATTCAAATTGAAAAAAAAAAAAAAAAGGATTATAATCATTGATAAATTCTAATTTAAAATTACATAAAATAAATTCTAAAATAATCAAATAGCTACGGAAAAAGAGGTATTTACAAAAAACAAAATTACTGGTCCAATTACTCAATTACTCGTCATTTTACATGCATTTATATCTATAACAAATTTCTAGAAAAGGAGTTGATGTTGATTTTAAATTTTTTTAAGAGTAATTGCCTAAGTAATTGTTTTTTTTTCTATTTACATCCTATTTTGTAGCTGTTTGTTTATTTTAATAATTAATTTAGATAATTATTGATACATTTATTATCGACAAATGACTAGGAAGACAAATATAATATTGTTTATTTAAACAATTATTTTTTCCGTAGTTATTTTTAAGGTTCAAATTCCGAGCTTGGTAACACAAATTGAACCGTGTCCTTTTTTAAATTACGGAAAAAAATAATTTTTAAAAAGTTCATTATTAACGATTCTACGCAATTGTTTATAACATTTTTTGTTTGAATAATTTTTTTTTGTTGTTATTTTTGAGGTACAAGTTCCAAGCTTGATGGTACAAATTAAAGCGTGTCCTTTTTTAAAAGTTTAAACAAAAATCATTAATTGTTAATGTAAAAATAATACATATCGTCGCATTAAAGGATGAAGGGCGTAAGTGCCAAAAACGTCATTTTTAAAGGAAGAAAGGCGTAAGTCCAAATTTTTTAATTTTTGGATTTTTTATCCAATTTTAAGACTTTAAAAAAAAAAAAGGAAAAAGGGCGTAACAACGTTTGATGAAGGATGAAAGGCGTATGTCCAGGGATTTACGCCTTTTTTCCATTATCAAAATAATTTTTAGTAATAGAAGAAGGGCGTATTTCGAATTTTAATTTTAATTTTTTCAAAGGTATAGTGTATTTAAATTATTCTACATTCAAATAAAAAACAGCCTATTGAGCATTGAATATAAAGAAATGGAGTTAAAGATAGAAATAAAATTATTATAAATTTAAAAGTTACTTATCATAAAAAAAAAAAAAAGTTTTCTTTTAAATACAAAATAATAAACAATTAATAATTTAAAAACACTGTATCCTTGCATAAATTTGAAATAAAATTGAAAATGAGCCCTCCAACTTTTATCAAAACTTATTTTGATAATGGAAAGAAGGTGTAAATCCGTGGACATACGCTCTTCATCTATTATGAAAAATTATTTTGATAATGGAAAAAAGGCGTAAGTTCCTGGATATACGCCCTTCATCCTTTATTAAAGGTTGTTACGCCCTTTTTCCTTTTTTTTTTTTATGTCTTAAAATTGGATAAAACATCCAAAAATCAATAAATTTGGACTTATGCCTTTTTTCTTTTATTAAAATGGAAATTCCCAAAAATGGCACTTACGCCCTTCATCCTTTAATGCGACGATAATAATAAATATAATAAATATTTACAAAAATAATGTAATGTTGTATTTTCTTTTATTTTTATGTATTAGAGATAGATTATTCACAATAACCCAAAAACCATATCAAAATGACCGACTTTTTCTTAGAAACAATTAGTAATTTTTTATTCCTATTGATACTTTTGTTAATTCTTATTTAAGTGATAGTACTTTTATAATGAGGATGAAATAAATAAATATTTTTGATTTATATTCAGATATTACACTGGTATTGATTGTTTGCTTGGGATTCATCCAACCTTGAGAAGGTGGATTAGGAACATGCTGTCCGATCGTCATATTTGTGTAAGAAGAGGAGGGGAAACACTGGGGGCGATTATCGACCGAGGATGCCCGCAGGGGGAGTATTATCTCCACTGTTATGGTGTCTGGTCGTTGACGATCTCTTGGTAGATTTGAACCGTCAAGGCTTCCACGCACAGGGGTATGCTGATGATATAGCTATCATAGTATTGGCAGGGGATGCGTGCACTGCCAGTAGCAGAACCCGAACGGCACTAAATATAGTGAGGGGATGGTGTGAAGACAGAGGGCTGTTGGTCAATCCTGATAAAACAGAAATGGTCGTCTTCACGGGTAAGAGAAAGCTAGAAGGATGAAAAAATCCAAAATTCTATGGCAAAAAAATTGTATCCTCAAACTCAGTGAAACATCTTCGTGTTATACTAGATAAAAAACTGAACTGGGGTTTGCAAGTAGAGAGAGTCCGAAACAGAGCCGTCAAGATGCTATACGCTCAGAAGGATCTGAGGCAGGAACTAGGGTATAAACCCGGGTATCCTGACGTGGATGTATCAAGCGGTGGTTCTACCTGCAGTTGTGCATGGAGCCATCGTTTGGTGGAAGAGAACTGGGCAGGTAGGGGCCAGGGGTCTTCTGGAACAGGTCAGAGGTCTAGCGCTGAGAAGTATCAAGGGGGCAGGTAGGTTGACTCCCATCTGTGCTATGGGACCACTTTTAAATGCCCCCGGTACATGTAAATCTGAAGACTGCTGCACTTAGAGTTGCTAGCAGATTGATGAGAAATGGACAATGGGTGGGACGCATTGGTGATACCGGACATTTTTCCATTCAAAACGAGCACAGAAAGATGGACTCTGCGGTTAGATCTAGACAGGACTACGTGGAGGAAAGATACTGTTTTGGAAGGAAATATAAAGTAAGTTACCCATCACGAGAGGAGTGGATGAGTGAACCTGGACCGATCTCGGGATTTGATCTGGTCTGGTTAACAGATGGTTCGAAGACCAAGGAAGGTACGGGGGCAGAAATCTGGCTTCAAGGCTCGAAAAAGGGCACTAACTTTGTATTAGGGAAAATCTGCACGGTCTTTCAGGCAGAAGTGCTTGCACTGCTAGGGTGTGCAGCGAATAATCTGGAGCGTGGCTATAGGAATAAGAGAATATGTATCTGTTCCGATAGCCAAGCAGCGCTAATGGCGGTGGATGCGCCAGTAGATAAATCGATCTTGGTAAAAGAATGTAGGGAGAAGCTGGGAGCACTGGCATTGCTTAACAAGGTCACTTTACTATAGGTACCGGGACACTCCGGTATAGTAGGAAATAAGACGGCTGATGAGCTGGCTCGTGAAGGCTCAGCAAAGAAACTCCATGGGCCGGGTCCGGCTGTAGGTATCACGGATTGTTATGTTAAATCGGAGATTCGTGCCTATCAAAACAGGGAACACAAAAGATTATGGAGAGAGGAGCCCAAAGCGAGGCAGATTCACTGTTTTCTAGGGGAACCTGACGGAAAGGTAGCACGATAGCTACTAAATTCGACTAGGACTCAGTTGAGGCTAGTGGTGGGCCTGGTAACGGGACACTGCAAGCTCAACGGACATTTGAAAAAGATAGGGCTAGTTCAGGACGATACCTGTTGCAAATAAAATATCAAAAATACTATTGTATCCGGTGATATTCGATCCAAAGATAATTATAATACGTATTATATATGGCCTATTCTAAGCATTTTCACGGGGTTTGCAGCCTTGGAAAAAAAAATTTGTTTTTTATCATTTTTTCAAAATTTCAAAAATCGAAAAAAAATACTTCCCATTGAGTGCCCACTTTCTACAAGGGCTTAAAATACTTGTTTTGCGTCCTCGAATTTATGATAGAAAATTGAGAAAAATAAAAAAGGGGCTTTTTGAGATATCTTGAAATTAGAGTGAAATTCGATAGTGGCGCCCTCAAAAATTGCAAAAAAAAAAAAAAAAAAATACGTGTCTTTTTTAATGCCAAAATCTACAACATATTAAAAAATGAACAAAATCGCAGGGGGTCAGGCTGCAAACCCCGTGAAAATGCTTAGAATGGGCCATATATATATGACCTGCGAATTATTATATGTAATAAATATCAATCAATATTAAGTCAATTATAAATAATTCATTTTAACAAATTAAAATACCAAGGACAATAGTTTATATATAAGAAAAAGATGTGATTATCAGTATAATTTCAAAAAAAAAATTTTAAATATTAATTTAATGATATACAGAATTATTAATTAATTATTAATTGATTTATAAATAAATTATTTAATTGTAAAAGTTATTGAATTTTATGAGTTTAATTCAGTACTACAATACTGAAAATTTTCTAAGTGACTAATTTATTCTTTATAGTAGAGATGATAAAATTTTTTTAAGTCCCTTAAAATTCGAGTATCAAAATACTTTGCAAATATATTTTGAAATACTCGAACATTAATAATACCGGTCAGGGATAATTGTATCCGAGAATTAGTCTTCGATAATACCAACAAAATATCAAAAAATACTCATAAGTATTCCCACAAACACTCATAAATATCACCGGATATAATTCAAACACTATAAAGTATCATTAACACCTTTCAAATACTGGCAGAGCATTTTCTAAACTATATCAAATTTAAAAAAATTTAAACTATTGAACTAATGTGCTTTTTATGTGCTATTTTACTGCTCAATCAGATATTTTATAACTCCTATAGTTTTCCGGAAAATGGGGATATACCTTAAGAACGTATGGTTTTTGAGGAATTTTTTTTTTTTTTGGAAAACTATGAGAGCAATAAAATTGAGGTGACTTTTATTGGAAAGCACATAAAAAAAACTATAGAATCAGATGGTTAGTTTTTTTTTTTAACGAAAATTTTTCAATATGACTGCCAGCTTCACTATATAAAAATTTACATGAGCTAAGAAAATGGAAACTAAATGTCCGATGTTTAAGTGCTTTTTATGTGCTATTTTACTGCTCAATCAGATATTTTATTGTTCCTACAGTTTTCCGGAAAAAAGAAAATACCTTAAGAACGTATGGTTTTTTTTAAAAATTTTTTTTCTTTTTGGAAAACTGTAAGAGCAATAAAATATCTTAGTGAGCAGTAAAATAGCACATAAAAAGCACATTAGTTTAATAGTTTAAATTTTTTTAAAAAATTTGGCAGCTTCATGGTATTTTCTCGAAAATTTTTTTTTTCTGTATTTATAGGTCTAATGAAAAAACTAATACCGCAGTTAAATGGCACATAATTAGCCTTTTGTTTTATGCATTTCATTATTTTTTTCTATTAGTTTTTTAATAAATGCTTCGCTAGCATCATGTCGACTTGGCAAAGCACTTTTGAAAAAATGATTCTCTCTGAACCTATGGGAGCAGAAAATTTTATTTTTTTGCAGAAAAATAGCACATAATTTTGGTGCATTCCAACTTCCCTATATCAAAAAAGGCTCCGTTAGCTTCACGGGCATACTATGACTCAACTCAGTAAAAAAGCGAATAAAGAAAGAGAAAAAAAGACCCAACAGAGGGGGCCGCTCTCCTCTACGAGACGAAACAAACCAAAACGAACTATGGGTCTGCTTTGTTGGAGAATGAAGCAAAGTGAAAGCCTTTAATATTCAGTGAAGGAGAAGGTATATGTATAAATTGTATGTAGTGTCAGTAGGTTATGGATAAAAAAGACTTGCGGTTCATGGAAGGAGAGTCTTTTTAACGTATGGTGTCTTACCATGCACCAGTATCCTTGTGGTAAGCAGCAAGGTATGTTCATATCATTTCGAACATCTAGTGTTATCAAGTGTTAAGTTGTAGTGTTGGAAAGTTATTTAATCATTTATAACTTTTAAATTTTGAAAAAATTATAAGAAAATGTGAGTACAATAACGATTAGTAATTTTGTAATTATATTTTTTTTATGTTCCCATAACTGGAAAAAATATAATTCACTGAACATGCTAAACTAACGTTTCACCTAAATCCAAACTTAAAACGAGGGTTTTGAAAAAAAAATTAGTTGTAAAATTGTTTACGGCAAAAATGAAAAAACTTCTGGAGTTTTTCTGAATGGAAACTTCGTAAAATCTAAGCAAAAACTTTTTCCAGTGTTCACCTAAATGAAAAGCGATGTCAACTGTGATCCTTCCAAAAAAAATTATATGTAATATACTATTCATAACTATACTTGCCCTAAAAAAAAAAAGTTTCACAGCAATGTGAGAGCAAAAAAGATTATTATCCTACATTAATTTTAATAAGATTTTACGATCGTACGAAATATTTATTATTCATTCACGTCAAATTTCGTTGAGAATTGAATTAATACTAGTTTCTAATATCTGGATTTGAAAAAGATCATCTTTAGAAAAATGAGGACCTAGAAGGTTAACCGATTTTTCGAAGTTACAAATAACGAATAATTAGAGCAGTATTCGATGAACCTGAGGTATATTCATGAAAATTTCATTTTGATTATTAATGAAAATGTTTGTTCACTTTGAATTTCAATTGAGATTCATTCCAATAATTGTAAAACTGACGGCTATTATTATTGTATGTATGAAATTTCAAAGCTAAGCTTCTTCAATTTCTGAATATAATAGATGATCAAAAATCATTCGGTTTAATCATGCATAGTACGATAAAAACTGAAACGAAGAAAGTTTCAACGGACCATTCGATAGAAGATAATTTTTTGATAAAAAGTTTTACTTTTATTTAAATAAAAAGGTTATTCAAGAGATTTTTTTACTTCAAACATAACTTTCTGGAAAATTATTAAAGCTTCCGTTTAAGTAATGCACTCACATGAAAATTAGGATAATAAAGAAATACTTCGGGTAATTAAAAACCCGCACCTGAAAACGCTAGAGGCAGAATTGAAAGCTATGTCAATGGAATTACTTTAGAGAGAGGTGATCAACAGTTTCTATATAGAAGAAATCACGAATGCAATTGTAAAACTATTTTTCAGTGTATTCAACTCAAAGTAACGTTTCAGCTTATACTTCTTTAAATTACGAAAATTATAAAAAAAAAATTATCAATTTCTATCACGAATTGTAAATGTTATTAATTAAATCATACAAAAATTATCACTCATCGGTTGTCGAACATGGCGCACGAAATGTAAACATGGCAACAGTGATCTTTCTTCTCTATTTTTTTCGGTCTGTTTCATTTATTGCAACCACACACACACACTTACCAGTCCAAGTAGTTTATATGCGAATATGTCTGTATAGGTATATTTGAATAATTGATAATTAAAATTGTATTTCTAAATATTAATAAAATATATTTTATGTTATATTTTTATAGTTTTTAATATATATATTTATTATTCGTAATGGTAAAGAAATTATTGATTGTATCAATTTTTTTGGTTTTAATCATTTAGGTTTATTAATATTATTACTATCAGATGTACAGTCTTGCACTTATCACTTATCATAATATTTGAAAAATATTGAATAAAATTTTACGGCGTTTCACGATCAAAAATTTTATTTCTAAAGTGGTATTAGTGTTCGTAAATACAGGCCGCCCACACTCATACAACTAAAAACGCGACAGTAAAGTATAAAAATCTATGACAATGGAAGGTGCTCATTTTTTTTCTAAACTATGGGTGTAAGGGTGCCCTTTTGAACCCAAAGAATCGTCCTACCTTGGAATTGACATTCAGCCTTAAGCTCATTGAATGAAGAAAAAAAGTCTACTAATTTATTTATTTATTTATTTATTTATTTATTTATTTATTTATTTATTTATTTATTTATTTATTTTTCTATCTATAATATTCTCAAAGATATCATAACTTCTTTTTTTATTTTTTTTATTTTTTAAAAAGATTAAAATAATATTGATATATTGTTGGCGTTACCCAGGATGTACCACGAGGAGGTCATATATCTCACATCTCATCATTCATACACTCATTTATACATATACATTCATACATCATTCATACTATCATTTATACATATTGTCATAATCATTCACACATACATTCATACTCATTTATGCTACAAACAATTCATTCTCATCTGCATCCTCATCATCATTTTCTCCTTCAGAATCATCCTCTCCTGACTCCTCTTCCTGCTTTTGCTTTTTGCGAAGGAGAAGATGTCCCGAAATTCTCTCCGATTCTGAGTAGAAATTTCGAAAGGTATAATCTTCAAACCTACTTGCGAATCGCCAGTTCGTAGTTTCAAAAAATCTAGAATGCTACAAAATTTATTCAAAAGTAATAAAATGGTTAAAATTTTTTTAGGGAATGTGAGAAGTGGCGGGAAGGAAGCTAAGGAGGTAGCTAGAGATATTTTTTTAGGGATGTAAGAAGGATTAGGCATTTTCTAATGCCAAAAAAATAGTGAGGACAAGGATTTGCTAAGACCAAGGAAATAGCTAGGGAACTTTTTTTGTAGCTAAGGAAAAAGATCAGGCATTCGCTAAGGCCAAGAAAATCGCTAGGGAATTTTTTTATTGGATGTGAAAAGGATCAGGCATTTGCTGGGGCCAAGAAAATAGTCAGGACAAGGATTTGCTAAGGCCAAGAAAATAGCTAGAGAATTTTTTTTATAGCATGTGAGAAGAATCAGGCGTTTGCTGAGGCCAAGAAAATAGTAAGGACAAAGATTTGCTAAGGCCAAGAAAATATTAAGGAAAAGGATGCAGCTAAGGCCAAGGAAATAGCTAGAAAATTTTTTCTTATAGGATGTGTCAAGGATCAGGCATTTGCTGAGGCCAAGGAAATAGCTAGGGAATTTTTTCATAGGATGTAAGAAGGATTAGGCATTTGCTAAAGACAAGAAAGTAGCTAACGAATTTAATTTGTAAGGTCAGGGAGATAGCTAAGGGAAAAAGAATGTAGCTAGGGAATTTTTTAATCATTTTAAAAAATAAAAAAAGAAGTTATGATATCTTTGAGAATATTATAGATAGAAAAATATTTTATTAGACTTTTTTTCTTCATTTAATGAGCTAAAGATATTGCAAACAAAAAAAAAAAAAAAAATGAAAAAATTCAATTTTTTCAATTTTTTGGAGTTATGATATCTTGAAAAATATTAGAAATAGGGAAATGTTATATCGGACTGTTTTGTTATATTCGACGAGTTTCTTATCACCACAGTCATAAAAAAATTTTATTATTCATTATTAAGATGCACTTACACAAAACGACGTAAAATGACTGATTTTTGACGGTTTATTGCAAATTTGACCACTTTGCGCGTTCGTAGGAATTTTTTCCGTATTTTTCCCGTAATTCTGAGCAAATTCCCTATAAGAAACCGATAAAAAAACATGTTGTCTCGGATATCGGAATATCCCCAAATTAATCCTAGTCTGTTATAAGTAAGACGTAATATTGTCTAAAATTTAGAAAATTTTGTTTTAAAGCGAACCCAGTCTGTTATAAAACAAGACATAACAGAGGTTTTTTTTTTTTTTTTTTTGATTTCAACTTAAACTGTCATATTGCAGTGAGTTTGAGAATGCCCAAAAACTTGCTTTTTAAAAAAGACAAAATCTTCAGTTCAATGATAATTATCAGACATAAAATAGTTTTTTTATACAAAAGGAAAAACAACATGAAAAAATACCATATCTCATATATAATAAATAATCCTGCATATATATAAAACGTTTATAAATACTTTATAGATTTATATAACTTTATGAAATATTTCCGCATGAGTGTAATAAAATGCATTTTATTCTAGTAATGCAGTGGTTATGCTCAGCGCACAAATTGGTTTTTAAGTTTAGCAGAATTTAAGTGAAAATACAATGAGTAAAAGTATAATTGAGTCTAGTCGTCACTTTTATATAAGTATATTTTTAATTATTTCGAATACCGGGCATTAAAAAAATCAGGCTACCTTGAAGACTCATTTGTTAAATCAAAACTTCATAATTGTGCTGCTGTGTTTGCATCACGTATACAGAGACAACTCAAGATATTCAATGGCGTATAAAGAAATTTCGTCGTACACAAGCTCTCTATTTTGATAGTTTTTGTGATGACGATAGACTATTCAACATACTGATATGACTACCATCACATCGAGATATATTGATCAGCTTTTTTATTAAAATCCTATTTGGTGCTGTCGACTGTCCTAAATGGTTATCTGATGTCAGATTGAGAATATCGGTAAAAAAATTACCAAAATGACTATTCTTCACTATGTCTGAAACTGATGTATCGCCATCGCAGCCTCTTCTCTTTATTATTATTATTATTATTATTATTATTATTATTATTATTATTATTATTATTATTATTATTATTATTATTATTATTATTATTATTATTATTATTATTATTATTATTATTATTATTATTATTATTATTATTATTATTATTATTATTATTATTATTATTATTATTATTATTATTATTATTATTATTATTATTATTATTATTATTATTATTATTATTATTATTATTATTATTATTATTATTATTATTATTATTATTATTATTATTATTATTATTATTATTATTATTATTATTATTATTATTATTATTATTATTATTATTATTATTATTATTATTATTATTATTATTATTATTATTATTATTATTATTATTATTATTATTATTATTATTATTATTATTATTATTATTATTATTATTATTATTATTATTATTATTATTATTATTATTATTATTATTATTATTATTATTATTTCAATAGAATAACAAAGACCGCCACTTGACCACACCCATGTCATTATTAAAAGTCTTGTATGTTCTTTTTTTTTGATTTCGAATGAAAAGTTCTTGGACACTTGGCTTATTTGTCAGGAAGTCACTTTTTCAGGTATTGCTTGTAAAGGATAAAAAAAAAATGTCGGTATATACATCAAAGTTAATTTCCATTAAAAGGAAAAAGTGAATGGAATAAATTTTGACTTTACCTTATTCAAAGAAAAATTTTTCTAAATTAAGAAACTCAAATAAACTCATCATTGAAAAACTGGATTAAGTAAACATAGTTTATTTAATGAGCAAGTTATATAAAAATTGATTGTTCTACTTCATGAAATAAAATTTTTAATATAGAAAACAAAGCGAATAACGTTGTAGATGTATCTTTATTATATAAGTCTGATGCTATAGTAGAACATATAAAACCATGTTATCTAGCTGATATGTGTTGAAATATCCTGAGACTGAAATCTAAAAGATCATGAGTGAAAGGCTTTATAGCCATAGTTTAAACTCTATATCTGAGCTTGTTCGTAGACTTTGAATATTCTAGGCCAATATTAAAATAAAATCAAAACCATATACTGAATAAAATTACGATGATTCTTAGAAATGGTAGAGGGGCGCGGTCCACTTGATAGGATTATAAAATACGGAACCAAACATGAAGGGAGCTATCGTGAACCAAGTATAGTGTATTACATACGCCTATATAACATTGCGGCTATACTATAGAAAATACTGATGTCATGAGTATCATAAGTGTGGGAGCAAATATTCTACGTATGAAATGAGTATATTGTAAAGGGTACCATACAGTGAGCCACCGCGACCAGGTTTTATATATAACGTTGCCATTGCAATAATAATATATCTCAATATTATTATTATTTTTATTATTTACAGCGATCCATTCGTGAACTAAATAAAATTAGTTTAATAATAATTATTATTATTATGATCATAAGAGAACCATATAGCGTGATCATTAGTATTCGTTCGTCAGTGGAAATTCAAATAGGGTTTCCACCAGGACTTTTACTGCTGATATTTAGAGAACCTCTACAAGATATCCTAACGAAATAGAAAGAACCAAGAGTGAACCATAGAAAGCCAGTCAAGAGAAGACAGTGATCGGTCCAGAGCCAGACAAGTTGTGTCGTTTCACGACAACGTAGAATGCTAGGGTGAAACCGTCAAAAGAAATTCACGATGATCGATCAGCGCATGCGCGAGAATATAACGGAACATGGAAAATCTGTATATGTATGTGACTGATGGAAAAATTCGGTAAGCAAGTGGAAACACAGACTCGCAAATTTTATCTTTATAGCGCAGTAGACGAAAAAATATAGGAATAAAATAAACTTAAAAGTAACTAAAGGTTACTGTATACTATTGATTGTAATAACTGTCATATTGCAGGCCACTCACTTTTGTTACTTATGAAAAGTATTTTTATAATCATGCTTACCACAACAAAATATCAAAAATTTTCCATGATCACAATCTTGAACTTCCGGGTTTCCGAGTGATTCAGCCCGTAACCTTCGGAGAGTTCATCTTGTCGGTGGATGGAGGGGTAGACTTTTACCATGATGAGGTTTGAAATATCAAGTCTGCTACTGGACTTCGAATATTTACGAAACATGTGCCACTACTGACACCACTCATAGCAGACTTGACCCTCCACAGAGCTTCTGCAGTGATCCTTTTAATTATTAACAAATAACTCCCATTATTTGTTGATAATTTTTATCGACAGCAAATAAATAATCAGAGCATCAGGCTCATTATTTATCTCGAGAAAATTATTCTATTATCTATATATAAAAAATATCTCAAAATTTTGGAGTATATAGAGCTGCATAGTTTGCTAGATAGAGGAAAAAAAAAAATGAGGCGTTTTTTCACAATAGCAATTTTATTGTGTTAATATCATTATAATAAAAACCGCCTCATTTTTTTTTTTTTTTTGTTCACAATCTTTGTTCTATAGTTGTTCAGTAAAAATTATATAAATATGAATTAGGTAAAAATTCATAAAAATATATAAATTTATAAAAATATTGTACTCGAATAAATAAACATAGCTGTGTTTACATCAAGAGCGAGATTAGTTTTTTTTTTCTATTTAATTGAGCTAACCCGTTTTATTATTTTTTTACATGAATAATAATGAATTGTTTATCATGGCGGACGACAAATTCAATAATTACTGATTTGTTTCTTGTTTTTCGAATGTAAATTTCATATAAATTTTTAAAAAAATGAGAAAAAACAATTCAAGAAAAAAAAAATTAATCTCATTTGGAAACTTTATAAACAATCGATATTTTTTTTTTATTATAATTCATATCAAATGAAAAGTTATAAAACCAAGAATACATCAATAATTATCAAATTCATGGCCCGAATTCATAAACAATTGATATTCTTTATTTAAAAAAAAAAAAAAACAAGCGTCAGGCAGTTTTCGTGTGACGGCTATGCTATACGGTTACATTTTCATTTTTTTGACTATATCTAATTGCTGGACGTAGTTGTGCACCAACACATGCTTCGATATGATATACACATATTTTGTATATGTATAACACGAAAAACTCGAGAGAAGGGATAGGCGAGGGGTTAGCGCAACGCATCCGAAGAAACGTAGACATTTCAGCTCAAAAATTTATTTTTTAGTAAGATTTGTTACCTGGCTTTTGTTGAGCTTTATAACTTTTTTACTACTTGTTGGAAAAATACAAGAGTAGGCTCATTGGAAAGATAGTCATTGATTTCCATAATGAAACTATTTTTACTTTTTTTTTTAACCAATATTTAGCAAGATATAAATTAAATAAAAACTGATGACGTCACGGACCACTGACTTAAAAACTTATACGGTAGTAAGTCTCGCGCTGGGGTAAAAATTGAGGCGAGACTCTACTGAGTCTCTTGATAATGTAACAACGACAGTACACAAGCAAACAGTCTATCATATAGACGCAACATAGTAATATGCTTGGACGCAAGAGAGAGAACGCTAGTACGTCCCCTTTACTTTTTTTTAGATCACTCCCAAACGTGACGACGGTTGAGCGTTACATTTTTTTTTACCCTTCAGCGAACGAATAGAAGTTTCACACAAAAAAGAATAATAAAATTAACAGTAAAGAGCTATTACAATCAAAATTGATTCGAAAAATTATTGTGAATTGATGGAAAAAGAATTATTGAATATAAAAGGTAACAATTAAATATTGTTAGATAGATATCACTTTTATGCTTCCATAAATCGATATAGATCAATATTTCGATAGATAACATCTTTCTTAAATTGTTTAATTGTTCCTATTTTTTATATTTATCAAAATACTTTTTATTTATTTACAATATTTTATTGGAATATTAACTTTTTACCAATATTTTGATATTTATTTTTTAATTTATATCGAATAATAGGAACATTAGTATTTAAGATAATTTTAAATCCATAAATAGTATAACTTATATAAAAATTTAATATTTTCACTTTTTGAAAAAAAAAAAAAATTCGCACAAGCTTCTTTTTGTTCTTTTAAATCAAATTATTTTGAAAAATCGACAAAAAACAAAAATTATTCCAAAAATTTTCTTAGGTTTTCCATTTTGCTTCGCATTCCCCTATATATATATACATACTATTTCACTATTTTACGCAAATTTTCTTTTAACAATTAAAAATTAAAACGATGCCCAAAATAATAAAGTATCAAGGTTTAAAATGATTAAAAATTGAATATTTCATAAATATTTAAAAATAAACTCTTAGATTTATAGTTTCTTTGATGGCAACTGTATTCGACACATACACCGTGATTGGAAAGTATATGATATACTGGAGTCCACTGAAAAATAAAAATTCGCTGATTATGGGAAAAATAATCAAAAAATTCTGTGATAATTAGAACATTAGTTATTAATTATTAAAGTTAATTAATTTCAACCAATCAGAAGGCATACATTTTAATAATAGAAATTAAATACAAAAATAATAAGTCGATTCATTGTTAAAATTTCATGCGTGGGGGATGCATTAAAATGAAACAAATGCTACAACTAATAGAATCATTTCTACTCTTACGGTCCTATAAGCTTAGGATAACTTAAAACTTTTTAAATTTTATTGAAAACCGTCTTATTTGATTGTAAAAAAAAAGTCCGGCCAGATACGGCGTTTGTACGGCCTATGTCCGGCAGAAAAATAAATACCACCGTACTTGGTCCAGTCGTTTGCCGTACGTAAAAATATTTTAGAGGTAGCTATTCTTGACATAATTATCCGCAAGTTATCCCGAGCGACTGGGATAACTATTTTGTCACAAAACATGAAAATTCAACCTGATTTTTGGCTTAATTTGTATCCTTCTCAACGGTTTACATCTAACAACTAAATCACTTTCAGGCGTTTTCATGTATCCCGTGTAGGTGGGATAATTATGTCGAGAATAGCTACCCTCAAGCAGACTAGAAACCAGGAGAATCAACTTCGATGGAAGGGCTACTACCGTGCCTTAGTATACATCAAATTTTGTCTTTTTCTGTCACCAATTTTTAGAAATTTAATTAATATATAATAGAGTTTTGTAAGAATAATGATCCCATAAATCGATGTCTGGCTTTTTTCTTTTTTAAAATCAGATTTTCCATTGCGGCAATATGGTATATTTAAAGCATCATTGATAGTACGGTTTTTGCGTTTTTCTTGAATTGACCAGATTTATTCTGTTAGTTTGGTATTGAATAGATAATAAACTTGAGTGACATCATTATGCTATTGAAACGTTCTGGATTTGTTCTTGATTTGCAGTTAGCTTGCTTTCGATTTTAGTGGGAAGTTTCCTTAAATTACCGCTATCTGTGGTTTTGTGTTTTATGTCTGTCAGACAGCTCACTCCCTAACCTCATAACCTTATACTTTTGAATCATATAAATTATTAATAATAAAAGATAATTGTAGTAAAAGTAATGTGTCTAAACTGTAAATAAATTATTGAAAAATTTTCTCATTTTATTTACCCGTTTATATTATACCTAAGGGTTCTGTAATATTAATTCGAATTTGCTCTGTAATATCTATTGATTTGTTCTTGTATAAGCGCTCAAATCATTGTGTAGTTGATATTGAATCGCTCTTGTCATTTTCGCCAGGGATTTAACAATAAACGAGTCAAGTACTTGAAATTGTAGTGAATCTGTAATGTAACTTGTTTTGCCATTAGTTAATCTAAATTGTTAAAAAAAAATCACTAATAATAAAAAAAAAAATTATACTTGACCCCACTCAACATAAGCTTGAATAATGTTGGCTTAAAATTTGAATGCACTGATCTCATAAACGGCAAACAACTGACACATGAATATAAGGATTTTCAGGACATTATGTCTAACAATTTGTAAATACTAAATCTATAAATTTAGATACATGAGAATATTTTTAAATAATTTTTTTTTTATTAAGAAAACTCAATTATGTTTCAATATTGAAAATAAGGTTATGTTGACAGAATCTGTCAGAATTATTCTTAGACGACAAGAAGTTATGAATTTCTTATAAAATAAATATTTAAAAAAAAATGTGCCTAAAACTAATGAAATATTATATATATTTAATATTAAAAAAAAAGATCTATTAACGTTTGTTAAGGCGGACGCACCGCAATTCAGGCCCAGGGCAACTTGTAGAGAGGGTCTCGGATTAGCACGGCCTTTTTAGTTAGGGAGCCCATCGTGCTTTTACTTACCTCATCGCATCACGAGCTGAAATAGGTTAATTCGACGTGTCTTGGCGAGTACAATAAGCAGTTTCAGTGGCCGACCATTTGGGTGAAAAGACAAGTGGCGGCCAACGGTCAAAGTGGGTGTATGAGGTAAGTAAATTTACCTCATCGCATCACTCGTGGAAATAGGCCCGATCGATTGGTATTGATGCCCTGAACACGAAAATAACAATGGCCGACCATTTGGTGGAAAGACAAGTGGCGGCCAGCGGTCAAAGTGGGTGTATGAGGTAAGAAAATTTACCTCATTGCATCACGAGTGGAAATAGGTCCAATCGCTTGGTATTGATGCCCTGAATACGAAAATAACAATGGCCGACCATTTGGGTGGAAAGACAAGTGGCGGCCAGCGGTCAAAGTGGGTGTATGAGGTAAGTAAACTTACCTCATTGCATCACGAGTGGAAATAGGTCCAATCGCTTGGTATTGATGCCCTGAATACGAAAATAACAATGGCCGACCATTTGGGTGGAAAGACAAGCGGCGGCCAGCGGTCAAACTGAACTTACCTCATCGCATTACGATTTGAAATAGGTCCAATCGATTGATATTGATGCCCTGAATATAAAAATAATAATGGCCGACCATTTAGGTGGAAAATTTTTGATGGCCGACCAAAAAACTTTTTTTTTTTTTAAATTTTGAAATTTTCCACCTAAATGGTCGGCCATTGTTATTTTTATATTCAGGGAATCAATACCAATCGATTGGACCTATTTCAAATCATGATGCGATGAGGTAAGTTCAGTTTGACCGCTGGCCACCACTTGTCTTTCTACTTAAATGGTCGGCCATTATTATTGTCATATTTAGGGCATCAATACCAAGCGATTGGACCTATTTTCACTCGTGATGCAATGAGGCAAGTTCAGTTTGACCGTTGGCCGCCCACTTTGACCGTCGCCATTTGGGTGGAAAGACAAGCGGCGGCCGACGGTCAAAGTGGGCGGCCAACGGTCAAACTGAACTTACCTCATCGCATCACGATTTGAAATAGGTCCAATCGATTGATATTGATGCCCTGAATATAAAAATAATAATGGCCGACCATTTAGGTGGAAAATTTTTGATGGCCGACCAAAAAACTTTTTTTTTTTTAAATTTTGAAGTTTTTTGGTCGGCCATCAAAAATTTTCCACCTAAATGGTCGGCCATTGTTATTTTTATATTCAGGGAATCAATACCAATCGATTGGACCTATTTCAAATCGTGATGCGATGAGGTAAGTTCAGTTTGACCGCTGGCCGCCGCTTGTCTTTCCACCCAAATGGTCGGCCATTGTTATTTTCGTGTTCAGGGCATCAATACCAATCGATCGGGCCTATTTCCACGAGTGATGCGATGAGGTAAATTTACTTACCTCATACACCCACTTTGACCGTTGGCCGCCACTTGTCTTTCCACCCAAATGGTCGGCCACTGAAACTGCTTATTGTACTCGCCAAGACAAGTCAAATTAACCTATTTCAGCTCGTGATGCGATGAGGTAAGTAAAAGCACGATGGGCTCCCTAACTATAAGTCAGTAAAAAAGCGGTGGAAACACCTTCAATGTAAAGCTGAGAAATTCTAAAACATTCAGAATCTTCATCTTATCTAAGTGAATTCAAAAATGGATACAAAGTTTAATTTCATTAAGGTTGCTTTTAAAAGACATAGAAGTACTAAGATTTAGGTTTGGGGGGGCTGTATACCACTGCGTTCGATTGTAGCCCTCATTTAAAAATTTTCTTACCCTCACTTGTGTGTATACGGATATAAACCCAATCCGTTGCAAAAAAGACGAAAATTTTCAAAAGTCAATATTAAATATATTTAAGTTATCGTAAATTAAATTTTTTTTTATCGTATTCGTCTTGCTAAGCACTACATTTTGATAGTAATTTTTTAAAGAATTTTAGTGACAAACGAACTTTCTATAAATAAAATTGTAACTTATAGTCTCATCCTCGCGTATAAAAGTTGTCAACTTTGACATTTACTATCTGTCAAAAAATCTGAAAAAAATTACAAGTATAGATATTTATTTCATTTGAAAAATAAGCCGAAAAAAAAAAAAAAATTGAGTGACGGTTCAATTATCCGAAAGCAACCTTATATTAATAGAGTTTAATATATTTTTTTTTTGGATTTTGAGCTTATCATTTTTTTTTTTCAATCAAAGAAATGTGGGTAAAAATGGTTATCAATTATTAATAATTATAATATAATAATTCAGTAACATCAGGCAGGAACATGTATAATGAGCAGGGCAAAAGACTTCGCGTCTAGTTGGGCTGATAATCATTTGATTGTTCTCGTAATATAAATAAATAAATATATTATAAATAAAAAATTTATGTGCAACTTCACTCACTATGATAATGGTTATGTCAATTTTTCAAATTATTATTAGATTATTATAAATAATATATATGTCATGTGGCACATAAAAAAATTTTTTTGTTAATTTTAATTAATTTCAATAAATTCAATCAAATTAAATTTATAAAAGACGATTTTTAATCAACTCAATTTCAGAATTGATAAGTCAAAACTCAGGAAATTCAATATTTAGCAAAAAAAAATTTATTTTCAGGAAAAAAAAATTTTTTCTTTCAAAATTAATATTTGTTGAGTTTTTGATTTGGGATAAGGAAGATAAAACTGAATTGTACCCCAGTAAATTTTCAGTTTCTGCTATTATAGAAATTTTTTGAAGTGAAACTTCTTTTTGGAGGGTAGGTGAAAAAAAAATTCGTCACGAAAATCGGGGACGGAAGTTGGGGACGCGAGTTGGGCGTTGGGGACGGAAGTCGGGGACGGAGATTGAAACACAGCATACATAGGCAACGCAACAGGCAACGAGAAATGAAACAGTATACATATAGCATAGGCAACGCAACAGGCAACGAGAAATGAAACACAGTATAGTATAGTCAAGAAGACTAGAGACAAGGAGAGTCAACTCCTTGTAGTCGGGGATAGGCTGGGATGGGTAATTCGACGATTTTTGGAGTATCATACAATCATACGTATGATACGTATGATACTGTATGAGACGTATGATATGTATGATCGTCGCAAGTGCCCTCTTTTTTTTTATAAAATGAAGTAAATCATATACAATATACTTTTATTTTTACCATTAAACAAGTAAACCCAAGCATACACAAGTAAACAACTGTCAAAAAAGTTTTGTTAATTACAAAACATTACAATTTTTGAATTTAGACTCGTTTGATTTTAAAACAAGACATAAATGTGTTTTAATTTTAAACAATCTTGTTTCAAACAAAACCAAATACATTACAAAACAAGACCAAGATTAAACTAAAATACCAAGATAAAATAAAATAATTTTGCTGGACGTGAAATTTATTTTTCTGGACTTAGAAAAAAAAATAATATAACCCGCAATTATATTCCTAAGCATTTATGTATAACTTAGCGTTTATGTATACCTTAGCGATTATATATACTTAGCATTTATGTATACCTTAGCAACTATATATACTTAGCAATTAAATATACTACTTAGCAATTATATATACTTAGCAATTATATATACTTAGCAATTATATATACTTAGAAATTATATATACCTTTGCAATTATATATACCTTTGCAATGACATATACCTTAGCAAGATCTACCAACCTTGCATGAGTAATAAAAAATTACCCGCAATTATATTCCTAAGCATTTATGTATACCTTAGCATTTATGTATACCTTAGCGATTATATATACTTAGCATTTATGTATACCTTAGCAATTATATATACTTAGCAATTATATATATCTTTGCAATTATATATATCTTTGCAATTATATATACTTAGCAATTATATATACCTTTACAATTATATATATCTTTACAATTATATATATCTTTGCAATTACATATACCTTAGTGGTATCAACCAACAATGCCTGGGTAATAAAAAATTATCCGCAAGTACATATACCTTTGCAATTACAACCAGATCTACCAACTATGCATGGTTTCATAGTCTAGAAAAATAAATTTCATTTTTTTTCTAAGTCCAGCAAAATTATTTTATTTTAGATAGATCCCATGCAACTACTCCGAAAGAAGTTTCACTTCCCTCGCGCGTACTCGCAACACGCTAATTTTTTTTGCTGAAAATTGAATTTTCTAAAATCAAAAAAAAATATCTATAATCTTCGGCTCAAATTTTGGATATGCTTAAAATACGTGTATTGTGTACTTTCATCTGTAAAAAAAAATTTAGAAAAAAAAAAAAAGGCTATTTTTGAGAAATCCCAAAATAAGTGATATTTACGATGATGGAGTCCAGAATAATTAATGAACAAATCTAAAAAAAATTAGAGGCCTAATTTCAGCCCAAAACCAATCAATAAAAGCTTATCTTAACAAAATCGACAGGGGTAAGGTAGATGACCCTATGTTTTGAATAAGACCGCCCCATGTATATATATATATATATATTTATTAAAATTATTTCAAAAGTCCAGATTTTTGTTATTATGTTGGTAACAAATTTAGCTTATGTTTATCTTGTTTATAATTCAGTTTATTAATTTATTTTGTTTAATTTATTTTAGTCCAGATTTTTGTTTTTATGTTGGTAACATTATAACAGCATTTATTTTAATTCAATAAACAAAAAGAAAATAAAATAATAAATCTTGGTAATATAACAACAATAATTAATTTATTTTAATAAACAAAAATGAAATAAAATAAATTAAATTAAAATTTATAAATATATAGGGGATACTGAGGGCAAATTGGACACCTTAAAATTTTATAAAAATAATTAATATTTTTTTGTATTAATATTTTTTTTTTTTTTTGATTAAATCGACCCGTGATGGCATTTTTTTAAAAAAAATATCAAACCCCTCGAAAGGTGTCAAGTCAAAGTTTTTCAAAATTTAATATTTTTTTTTCGGAGCTATAGATAAAACGCGTGGCAACCCAACGTATATATTTATGTGTATTTATGTTATTTAAATACAATAAAGCTATAGAAACTTTACAAAAAGATGTGATATCTAACAAAAAACAAAAATTAAAATTTTATGTACAAAAGAAGTGTCAAGTATTCGAAATGTGATGTAATTAATTTTGCTATTAATTAATTTTTCATATATAGATACATATACAATATATAACATATGATACTATATAGAAAAACCAAAGAAGAAAATTTATTTTTGATTCATGTAAGTTTAAATTGTTAAATAAAAAAAAAAAAAAAAAAAAAAAAAATTATACTTGACCCCGCTTTATATAAGATTGAATAATATTGGCTTAAAATTTAACTACGCGGGGTCAAGTATAATTTTTTTTTTTTTTTTTTTCATTTACAATTTAAACTTACATGAATGAAAAATAAATTTTCTTCTTTGGTTTTTCTATATACTATCATATGTTATATATTGTATATGTATCTATAATCTATATATGAAAAATTAATTAATAGCAAAATTAATTACATCACATTTCGAATACTTGACACTTCTTTTGTACAAAAAATTTAATTTTTGTTTTTTGTTAGATAATAAATACCCGAATATATGTATGGCGTTTCCATGCCAAATCACAGGGTTAAAACCCTTTGCCGTTCAGATTTAGTTAATTCTTTTTTTTTGGGTTAATTTTAGGTCAAAAAACGACCTTAAATTTTTTCAAAATTTTTTTATCATTTTTTCATACCTTAAAAAAAAAAAAACTACCCCCGTACAAGAGGGGAAGGCAAGAAGGCCATTTTTAAAATTCATAATTTTTTTTTGAGAAACTCTTCTGTGAAGCAGAATACAATTTTTCATATTTTTAGAGTGGGCCGAGATAGTCATGAAGATTATTTTTTTAATGATTCGTTACTGTTATTATTATTATCATTATTATTTATAATAATTATTTTTCTTTCTTTATAAAAATATGTTACTGCTTTCCGACTTTATACGTACAGACATGAATATGTTCAACCGGGTCAAGTCATTCAATAACTTCGACCAAAATCAGGTTGACCGTACCCTTCCACTTGGGTTTTGTATACAATAATTAACATTTCTTTTTGCTTATATAATAAGGAAATTTCGCATCTATCATTTTACTATTTCTCGTTTTTTTGTTCCAGATTTATTCAAGTTGATTCTCTGCACACGATGAAACACATTTAAGACACCATCATGACGTTAAATTATTCATACTTAATAGTATGTTTAGCATGCAGTAAGTTTTTCATTTTTATTCATCTCTTTCTGCTTTTGAATATTTTTTATAACTCCCTCTATTTTACAGATTATTAATTTACAAAAGCAAATAAAATTTATTACCTTATGAAACTTATTTCAAATAAATAAAAATTTCTTTATTATTCGATAATGTAATTGAATCAAGGTCATAAGTGGTAATTGAAAACTTTCCTTTCATTCCTTCACACTACATAAGCATCGTTTGATATGTGCGATTAATTTTCCTGTAGCATGACAAAATATAATTGTTAAGAGAAGGTTGTATTACAAAATACGAATTTTTATTATTCATTCCATTCTATGAAAAAACCTGGAGTTTGCTTGGAGCATGCAATACAATCATCAGTGTGCTTTTTGATTTGATATTTATTTGCTGTTTTTTTTTCTTAAAAAAGTTTCCGTAATACCACTAGATTTCTAGCATAGTCTTTTTGCTTATTTCCATTCAAAAATGCATTCATCAAGAGAATGCCAGCATATTTTAATAAATTACGAATTTTAATTATTCGTTATACACCTTTTAAATGTGATGGATGTAAACTATCTTATTGTAGTATTCCCCTTTTTTTTCTATTTCTTTTTCTTTAAATTCAATTGGCTGTGAAAACATATCCTTATTTTTTTCTAATTCAATGATAATGTTGCAGCTGCTGGCTGCTTCAGCCAAGTTTACAACGCTTCATCAAGTGAAAACATAATCAGCGATCATAATGTTGTTGAGTTTGCAGAAACGGTTAAATCTGAAAAAAATGTTAATGATTTAATTACTCAAACTGTTTATGGATTTCTTGATTTTACAACAACAATTGGCAATACCAAGATGATATTTAGTCCTCTAAGTGCACCACCACCTGGTAATTATTTCTTCAATTATTATCTATTTATTTCATAACCTTTTCAAAAGAAATCAAAGTTCAAAAGGGCTTAGTTTTTAGTTTTTTTTAGTTTTTAGTGGTAGATTTTTTAATTTTTACAGTGATATACCTGTGAAGCTGGTGGAGCCTTTTTTGATATCGGGAAGTCGTAATTCACCAAAATTATGTGCTTTGTATGTGCTCTTTTACTGCTAAAAATAAATTTTCCTGCTCTCATAAGTAACGGGTTAGGAGGTTATGTGAACATTATTTTTCAAAAGTGCTCTGACAAGTCAACATGATGCTAGCGGAGCATTTATTAAAAAATAGAATGAAATGCATGAAAAAAGAGTGCTAATTATGTGCGTTTCACTGCGTTATTAGTTTTTCAATTACACCTAAAGATGAACAATGAAAAAAAATTTTTTAGAAAATACTGTAAAGCTAGATTAAATTGGAAAGGATATACACCATCAAAATAATGTGCTAATTATATGCTATTTTACTGCCGTACTTGTTCTTTTACTGCCATAGAAATATTTATAATAATCATATTAATAGATATATGGATAAGTTAATGTGTTGCGAGCAGACCATTTCTATCAAAAATAGTACACAAAAAAAACTGAATTCATAGTAATTATGTTTACTGCTCACTCCAATATTTTATTGCTTCTATTCCGGAAAAAAAATACCTAAAAGTTAGCTAAGGGCATGTGGTTCTTGAGTAAAGATTTTTTTATTTGCAAAGTTCATTGAATAGAACATAAAAAAAACTATAGTATCAGATGTTCAGTTTTTTTTGAAACAATTTTTCATCAAAATGTCTGCCAGCGTCACTTTAACAAAAATCACATGGGCTAGGGAAACCAAAACTGAATGTCTGATAATTACGTGCTTTTGATGTGTTATTTGACTGTTCAGTCAGATATTTTAATGATAAATGCATCATAGTATATGATGTAACTAGTACGTAAAGTATGTGCTTCTTGCATGACTTTGAAAGTGTCCGTACGAGTTAGAGGGATCGAGGAACGAGCCCAAGGTGAGTCGAGAATGACCTGGTGACGAGTATGACACTTTTAAAGTCGTGGAGCCTTTACCTTCTTCACTTATAAGTTACATTATCTGATACAGACCTAGATCAGAGCGGTCAAAAGAAAGGTAGATCGGGGACGGCAGAGGGGTGCGGCCGTGTAAGTAAAACAGAAATGATATATTTCCTTTTTTTCATCAGTCAGTATAGAAGAATATATATATATATATATATATCAAGAGCATCAGTAGAGTCTCGACTCATTTTTTCCCAGCGCGAGACTTACCGAGTATACAATATAAATAGGTTGCATGGTTATGACGTCACGAATTTTTATTTGCTCAATAACTCTCTTAATATTTATTATAAATCAAAACTAAAATAACTTTTCTCATTAATGTCAATATTACCCTATCCAATAAGCCTAATCTCGAATTTCACCGATGTATGGTTAAAAAGATATAATATTCCAAATAAGCCAGGTACAAGATTTGACTAAAAAATGAATATTTTAGTAAAATTGTGGACTTTCTGCATTTTTCTCTCTTTCACGTTCATCGTGTCACTCTACTCTCTTTTTTTATTCCACTACATATTCATATGCTTGTAAATGTTCACACGTATGCATGAAGCGACAGTTGATAGAGAAAACATCCGTTTTAAATGAGCATTTTTTAAATTTGGTTACATTTAAAAAAAAAAAATTATTATAAACTAATTCGACCCTCGCGATTTCAAAAAAAATATTTGAAAAAGTCTAACCCTGCCGGAAAGAGGTGAAAAATAATAAATAAAAAAAAAATTCATTGATTTCGCGGTTCCTGTTAGAGATACTATTTTTTCCTTTTCATTAGTCGGTATTGAAGAATTTTCATATAATTTTATGTAGCTGAGAAAAAAGATGTAGTTAAGAAAAAAGGTGTAGCTAAAGATATATAATAAAAAAAAATAAAAAATGAAAAGTATACACTAAAGTATTTACTAAAAAAATTTCCTATGTATATACCCAATATTTTAAAAACATGTTAGAAATATTAATTATGAAAAAAAAAAAATTTTTCTCCGAGCTATATATATAATTATATATATATTCGTTTCTTAATTAAATCTCTCAAATAATAAAACTATCATCTTTAAATAAAATCAGTATTTACATGTGCAACGAAATATGATCTGCTGACGGGGCGCCAGAGAATGGAAGGTCAATGCTATGTGCATGTATATACATGCCGTAATTAAATGAGGTATGACGAAATTGTTTTTTCAAATATTATTCAATACATCATTAATATATTTAAATTTTATATTATTCATTAGATTAAATACGAATAATATATATTTGCATAAGTAAATATATATATATATATAATTTCAATGCTTCATATATATAATATATTATTTTTATATATATTATATTATATTATTTTTCAAATAATATTCATTTTTCTATGATCTTCAAATGAAAAGTTGTAGTTTTTTCAAATAATATTAATTTATTTCTAAAATGAGAAAATAATCTTTAATTAATCATTAAAAAAATAAAACAAGTACAAAACTTCTTCATACAAATACATTTTTTTATGTAATTTTAGTACAACATACATCGCATTATAAAAGCAACAGCTAGTTCTATAAAATTTTTTTTTACGTTATATAATATCGAAGTAGTTTCAAAAAATACCAAGCCCAGGGTAACAGTATTTAAAAGTAAAAAAAAAAAAATCAATGAACTACTTAGTGTTAGGTATAGAATAATAAAAAAAAATCACTTCAATCCCCATTGTTCCAAAGTTAATGAACTGAGGAAAAGTAATTCATTTAAGTGCTCACCAGTGATACGACTTCTTGTTACTGTTTTTATGTCTCCAGCTTGTGAATTGATTCTTTCTGATGGTACAGATGAGCATGGGACACTAAGATACATCATTGCCAATGAATATAGTCTTGGAAATGATGGTTTTAATTGATCTTTCCATACTTGAATTGGGTCTGTTTGTCTAGGCCAAAGCTGTTGATTAAGATATTGAATAATTTCAGGCAAGACGTGTTCAGAAGGATTTGTTTTTTCCATAAATTCATCGTGTATATCCCAAATACTTTTCTTTGTTTTTTCATTATTTTCATTCAAGTTTTCAAGTAATTGTTTTTTTTCTTGTGTACCAGTAATTTTTATAATCATGTCTACTAAAAATGATACTCGTTGAGGATCTTGAAAATACTTTTTTTTAAAACGAGGATCTAAGATAGTAGCAATACTTAATATATCATTGGCTTCTACATCTTTTCCTCGTCGCTCGAGTGCATTTGTCAAATTATTTTGAAATTCTTTCCCACATTGAGTTTGAGTTTTACAATTACCAATTGCAATTTTTATATTTGCCAAAAGTGGTACAACAAGACTAGCAGTTGGATATTTACTTTTGTTGGCTTCTTTTGTTGCATTTTCAACTAGCTCCATCATGGGTATAACGTCATCTAAAATTTGATAATCTTCATGTTGCAATAACTCTGGAGGAAAGGTACATTCTTCAGTTTTACTTAGAATATAATCTTTCAAGATTAAAAATTTTTTTAACATATACAAAGTTGAATTCCAACGAGTTGAAACGTCCAACTCAAAAGCAAGACAATCACCTTCTTTAATCCCTTTTGCTTTTTGTAAATTTCTAAGCTTTGTGGAAGCACAAGTACTTACTCGAACAGCATTAACAATAGCTCTTACTTTTTTAATAACTGTCTGAAGTTTAGACATTCCATTCATTAAATCAGGAAACAATAGAGCCAACATGTGACAAAAGCATGAGACTTGTTTTTTAGGCCCAAATACTTCTTTAACAGTCTTTAAAATATTAGCAGCTCTATCAGTTGTGACACCAACTATTTTTTCTTTTTCTAATTTAAAATCGTCAAGAATATACTCAATAGCATTTTTAAGATACTCTGCAGTATGATTGTCATACAAAGGAAACATTCCAATTGTACCATCAATAAGTTCCCATTGATTATTTAAATAGTGGATAGTTACTGCAATATATGTTTGCTTAGTTCTGTCACTCCAATTATCGAGAGTTAAGCTATAAGTATTTGCTTGTTGTATTTGTGTAACAAATCTTTCTTTTAAAATTTTATAACGATCTTCAAGTGCACTTGATATTGTTTTTCTAGATGGTATATTATAAAGTGGCTTAAACTTGGAACATAAGTATCGAAAACCTTCATTCTCAACAATACTCATAGGTAGTTTATCCTTTGCTATCATGAAAAGGATAGCATTTGTAAGTTCATCATGAGTGTGCCCTTCAGCTAACCACAAAGAAACATTGTTATTATTAATTAAAAAAATTAAATTATTATTTTTTCAATTAAATTATTATTTCAAAATATTAAAATTTGTTTTTCTTACGTGCAAGTGATGTTATGTTAGAAAAAATGTCAGTGATCTTAGGCGTTTTTGATGTAAGTTGCTTTTTGGCAGTGGTTCATCACAGCTTTTACTGGTAGAAGGAGAATCAAGACAGTTTGATGCCATATCTGTTGGTGCTTGCCGGTTCCATATTATCGGATGATGTTTTTGCATATGTGAATGCAAATTTGATGTTCCTTGTGCACGTTTGACTCGAGATTGACATAGTTTACAATGTGCCACAGTCGAATCGTTTGAATCTGACTCAAAATAAGACCAAACATTACTTGATTGTCTTCTGTAAACATTATTCAAGCAAAAAAAAGAATATTTAAATAACATATAAAATATTACAATAATTATGAAGTATAACGTACCCAGGTGGTCTTATTGATGGATATGTATCAGCTGGTCTTTTAAAATTTTTTTTTGTTCGTTTACGTACAATTTTTTTTTGTACATAATGATCCAAGGTTTTATTATTTAAAGAAATTTTACCAGGTGAAGAAATTGAATTAGAATCCTGAGTACTCATTTCTTGAAGTTCTCCACCACCTGCTATTAAATTTGCCCTCCATCCCTGGTGAAACTTATTGTCAAGGCTGATATCACTATCAGTATCTTCAAGTAGTATACTAGAATGGTTATATGAAGTTACGTATCAATTATTAAATAAAAAAGAAATTGTTATCATATGATAAAACTTACTAATCAACATCATCGAGTGACATATAAAATTCAAGAGGAGTCTCCTTGTCTTCTATCCAAGCATCTTTGGCAACTTCTTTTATAAAATTGTAGGATTCTTTCTGACTAGCTAAAATTATAAATTATAATATTTACCTCAGTATTACTAAGTAATAATCTCATTTCGATAATTTATAAATTTCCTGTATATTTTTTTCATATGTTATTAAAGAATTAACTTGCTAGTGTTTTCAAAAAAAATTTGTTAGTCTATTTATATCTATATGTTATTATAGTTTAGAATACCTTTCAAAGATACATAGTTTTCACGATTGAACGAAAAACAAACAGGTTCCTGATTATTTATTTGAAAATAAATATGAAATTGATGGTCATCCATTGTTTTTGATCCAGGTTTTTCAGGTAACAGTATCTCATCTAAAAATGCAATAAATAAAAAATATAAATAATAACAAATTAAATTAATTATTCATAATAAAATTAAATAACAAATTAAATATTGACAAAATTAGTAAATTTCAAAGTATTGTTTATTATTAATTATTTTTTTTATTTAAATGAGGACATACTCAAATTTTGAGGTTATATGAGCATTTGGTCGTAAATATAAAGTTAAATTCTTCTTACCTCCATTATATTCATACATGACTAAATGGTTCTATTGACCAAGTCTTTTAATTATAAAAAAAATTGTAACTATTAATATTAGTATTTATATTAATATTTATATTAATATTTATATTAATATTTATATTAATATTTATATTAATATTTATATTAATATTTATATTAATATTTATATTAATATTAATAATTGTTAAACACATTAAGACGCACTCAATTTATTTCCAGACACTTTATCTCTTTCTTGTTGGTAATAAGTTTCTATTTCTACAGCTGGTAAAGTCGGTCGATATTTTCGTGACGATATTTGGAAAATAATATCGAATATTCGATATTTGACGTCTACCGATATCGAATAAAAATATCGTCGATATTGGGCAAGAATATCGAGTCCTTCGATATATCGGCTGATATCGCACATCCCTAATTATAGAAATTTAAAAATGTATTTAGAGTTTGGCATGAAATTAAATAAAATTCATCGAGTATTAAAATTTAAACAAAGTCCATGGCTGAAAAAATATATAGATTTGGATAGTGGTATGCGTCAGCAAGTGACCACTGATTTTGGTAAAAATTTTTTCAAATTAATGAACAACAGTGCGTATGGTAAAACAATGCAAAATGTGAGAAAAGAAAGAGATGTAAATTTGGTGACAAAATGGGAAGGTCGCTATGGAGCAAAATCACTGATAGCGAAACCCAATTTTCACAGTTGTTCAATTTATAAAGATGATATTGCAATTATTGAAATGTCAAGAGTTAAAATAATTTTCAATAAACCAATTTATTCAGGGTTTACAATATCTTTCAAAAATTTGGAATTATGATTTTTACTGCAATTATATTAAAAAAAAATTTAAAGTCGATAAAGCCAAAGCACTGTATATGGATACTGATTCATTGATTCTATGGTTTAAAGTGCCTGATATTTATGAAACAATGAAAGAAAACTTGGAAAGATTTGACACATCAGATTATCCACTAAATAATATTTATGATATGCCAAGAGTCAACAAAAAAGTTATTGGTCTGATGAAGAATGAAAATAATGGTAAAATTATGACTGAATTTGCTGGTTTAAGAGCCAAATTGTACAGTTATAAAGTGTCAAACTCTGTGCATAATGATGATAAAATTTACAAAAAAGCAAAAGGTGTAAAAGGTTCAGTTTTAAAAGATATAAATTTTGATAATTATATGTCATGTCTTTTTGATCATCAAATATTGAAAAAAAATCAACATTTAATACGAAGCAAAGATCATCAAGTGCGTACTACTGTACAGAGTAAAGTTGCACTTAGCTGGGCTGATGATAAACGAGCTCTTGATCAAAATGATGGAACTGATACCTCACCTTAGGGTTATGACCCCGAATAATTATAAATAAAAAAAAATATATTTATTGTAAATAATATATATATAAAGAATGCAAGTAAGCATGTATTTTTTTATATTTAAAGTGCCTACGTTTCAAATTATTTTATAAACAAAAAATAGAAATTTGATACTAATTTGCGCGCGTTCCATTGTTTTATAAATAGAAAAAATTATTAAAATGCAGTCTCCAAAGAGATTTTGATCAGAATGGTTGAATATATTGTTGATGTTCAAGGATTCCGTGATGATAATAACGGATTCATTGTTGAAGAATTTGCAATAGCAAATTGAAATCAAGAAAATGATGTCAAGTGGGTAATTTTTGAACCTCCGTTCGATAGACATTGTCGTTTGCTTGCAAAATCTCAAATAGTTGGTTGACTAGAAATATACATGGACTTTTATAAAATTCTGGTCATGTTGATTACAATGAACATAAAAAAGTTATAAATAAAAGTCTTGAATCGTCAGTTTATGTATATGCAAAAGGTGATGAGAAAAAAAAATGGCCCAACAATTTTTTGGAGGATGAGAAGACTATTGTTGATTTAATTAACATGGATTGTCCAGCACTTGGTAAATTATCAAATAAGATGTGTTACAAAATTAGTAATCATCAAAGTGTCCATCTCAAAAGAGTAATAAATCTAACATGTGCATTGGATAATGTGCTTAAACTACGAGCATGGTTTCAAGCTACCTGGGGTTCAGTTTCATCATTGGAGAAATCTGTTCAACTATTTTGTCATCTTGAAAGTCTGGAAAAAATGACAATAGAAGATATTGCAAACTTACCTGAAAGATATATTCTTCTACTTGCACCAAATTCAATAAATACTGTGTGGAATAAATTACCAGAAAAATTCAAATCAAAAAAAGATTTTCTTCAATATAAACGCTGCATCGAACATTATCAACATCAAGGCGAAAATTCAGATGAATTTGACGGTCCAACACCATTCATAAAAGATTGTAAAATATGTCAAAATGAAATGAAATAAACGAAAAAAAATGTTTAACCTCTGTTGTTGTTTTATTTAATAAAAGTAATTTTTCTTTTTTAGTAGAATATTTTTTTGAGGAGAATCAATATATTTTTAATAAATCCAGAAAAAGTACAACAGTTTATTATTATTTTACATATTTTTTATTCATTACATATTATTTTTTATATATTGTTGATATTTTTTTTAATAATACTGGATCAATAATTGTACTCATATTTTGTATTCTCATTTTAAATCGTGCATCATCACGAGCAATTTGTTCCCCTTTTCCACACCTTGCAGCTTTATAAGCATATTGCCATATATACATTACATGTACAGTCGGTTTCGAATTACAAAATGAAACATGCATCATAATTTAAACGAGTTTTCGTACTGAACCACTAATTGGGTTATATTCAACAATTCTATCATGTAAAATTAAACAATAAGCTGATGTTTGAGCTGGAAATTGTTTTGCTGATTCAAATTCAAGTCGAATGTGTACTGGTCCAGACTTTAAAAATTCATTTTGTTTTGAACAATCAATGACAATGAGTGGAGCTTCTTCCGAAAAACTTTTTTTTGTAAATAATGGCTTGGGTGTTTCTGTATAATAGTATGAAGCTTGAAAATATGCAAACATATCATATAATAGAGAAAATTGATTATGATCAAAATCAATATTTGAATTTCCATAAGGATATGATTGTGAATTTAAAAATAGTTTTACATCACGCAAATTACAATGATCAAAAACACTTGAATCCTTTGTCAATGAATTTTTTGAATTTGTTTGGAAGCCCAAAATTATATATCTCGGTTTCTCCAATTGTGTTGATGTTTTCACACTCCAATTTTGTTTTGTAGTTGCTGGTAGTACTGGATACTCGTACAATTCCCATGTACGAAAACTGATTGCAATAGATGGATCCTTGGCAATGTAATTTAAAAGTTGTATTTTTTGTTTATCAGACACTTTGATATATGGTACAATCCATTCAACTTCCTGAAGTGTAATTTGTACTTTTTCAATATCTTTCTCATTTGTAGATTGTTTTTGTAGACAAGCATTCACATCACTATTTGATCTTATAATAATTAATTCATGCTTTGCATTTATAATTTTTTTTTTATAATCTTCAGCAAATCCAAGCAGTAGACTGAGTGGTATAGATATATCGAAATAACGATTCAAATCGATTAAAGATTTTTCATCAGACATTAACCATCCAGCATTCTCCAGCAATGATTTTTGATTTGGACTCAATGAAATATATCCTTTCATGAGAGTTTTAAGACCGACATTTTTACTTCGATCAATTTCAATTGCATTAATCTCATAGCGAATTTCTTCAAACATATGTGCTATTGCCATTCTGACAAGTGAAGTTGTTTTTGGCACAGATTTTCCATCACTCGTCAGAAATTTTCCAGAAATATGCAATGAACTTTTACTTGGCAGGACACATAAATCTTGATGTTGTATTCCAATCCGAATTTCATCGTTGTTATTAAATGTTGAAGCACCATAAGGCTGATGCGCATGTAACTCACAATGTGCAATCGATTCATCAAAAATAATCGGATCTTGTATACTTAAAATTTCATCCACGGTATGATACAAAAAAAGCAACAAAATGATACTTTTATTTCTTCGGTTGTAGACGTGGATTCAGACCGAGACTCTTGAGAAACTGAATACTTTGATGTGTTATCGCTTTGCTGCCTTGTTTTTGACTGATTTTTTTTTGGCATGATGTCTCACATTTATAGCTTTGTCCAATAACTTTATTATTATGTTTTTTCTTGTCTTTTTTATTGAAAACGATGTCTATAGTTTTTTTTCAATATAACACTTTTAATATGTAGTCGGATTGTAATAATTTCTCCTCGGAAATTTACAATTTCACCATCTTGATCGACAATTTTCAATTGCAATTGATGTATTGCTCGCACTGTGACAGGAAGATAAATGACATGAGATGGTACTTCAACAATCTTATATCCAGGTGGTACGACTGGAAAAAATTCATGTATTGTGTGAACTTTGTGCTGATTCATATATGCACCAGTTGTTATGTTACACTGAATCTGGAGTGTATTGACCTTTAGTATGGCAACAGGTAAATCAGATTTGTGTAGAACATTTGGTTCAAGAATTCGTTGTGTAAATCCCAGCAATCTTCCAATAGAGTCTTTTTGTGTAAAATCAATACGTCTGCTACATTTTATCTCACTATGTAGCTCATTGTTATTTCGTTGAATACTAATTGTAGCACTATGCACTAATACTTTTTGTATAAAACTTTCAATATCCTCAATTTCATAACTTCCTGTCGGAATTATTATTACTTTACACCCTTCAATATAAACTTTATTATTACCAATATCAATATTTGGTATTGAGTTGAAGGTTATAAACTCGACAAGACCAGCAACATAATTTTTATTTGCTGACAATTCAATTGGTGGAAAATATTGTGTTTCAAGAGTCGATGATCTGCTCGACAATGTTAACGTAAACAAATCATCCATGACTAATGATATATTTATCATAAGTAATGGTTATTTATAGTCTCACACCAGCTCAAAACTTAAGACATAAATGACCACATACAATTGTATTATAATTCTGATATTTTTTATAATTATATTTAATGCTACCATCACCGAGATAATTTATCAACTCTTGTGGTGGCTTCAAATCACCAAAGCTGTCAAAATAAATAACATCATTGAGACGTCTTTTATATGCGACCCGATGTGTACCAACGCCATCTTTATCATCAAGATTTACAATTGCTAATTCATTTCTTTGTGGACAAGTTGATGGCAAATCATTTCTCATGAAAACTCCCCGAAAATAAGGAATTTTGAAAGCTTTGGCATATTTGAAGATATCAATATTTGTGAGAGCTCGATGTGGTAGCTTTACAAGTTTTTTTGTTTCAAATTTTTAGCTGGATTTAAAAAGACCTAATCCTTTTTTGTATGGAGATAGGAATAATCCTTTACCCAATACAATTGATTCCATTTTTTCATTATGACGTTGATTTTCTTGAAGTAATTTTTTTGCTGCATGCACAACATTTATTGTTCTTGAAATTGCTGCTGCACCACCTATCATCGCACCAGATGCACTTAGTCCAGCCAATAATGGTATAAGATATGGTAGTATACTACCATCGCTATTATTTTTGCTATTTAATGGAATAGGTGAAATTCGTGGCAAAGAGATTTTTTTCTTTTCACCAACTTTTTTGACAGCATCACGTGCACCTTCTAGAATTGTCTTTATTGGATCAGTGATTCCAGGCATTATAGATTTTCTTGATATGTTTATAATTTTCTTGAGACTTGTGAAATTCTTTTTATTTTTTCGTTTTTTAATTATTTTCTCTTTATCCTTTTTAGTTTTTATTTTTTTCTTCATTTTATGATAAATTTTTTTATTCTTTTTAATATAATTTAAACACATACCAAGTTTTGTTTTCAAATTCATTGCTGTTGTCACACCCCAAGCTACAGCTCTTTCACCAAGTGACGAATCTTTGGCAAAAACACGTTGCCACGCTTTATCAGCAAGTATTTTGTCAGCTTTATGTCGTTCTTCAAGATTGTCAGAATTTTTTGAGTAGCTTATATCATGCTTACGACAATGTTCATCCAATGGATTAATATAACAACACAATAATTATACTGTGGAACGTGTAGTTCAAATGGCAAGATATTGATGATTTTATTTAATAGCCCCCTTCCTTTTTTTTTTAATTGCACGTTGATGTTCAATCATTGTGCTTAAAGAACTAACATTATTTAATAAAATCTTAAGTATTTATACGTTTTCGGGTTAGTACAAATTAAGCGAGCAGCGTGTTCAGTTGTAAAAACATGGAATTTCAAGAACAATCATTAAAGTTGCCAGTCATTAATTTTGATCAAATTGTGCAAAAAACTGCTCCAAAAAAACCATACGAAAAAAGACATGGAAGTTTATTACCAAATAGTGTAAGAGGTGTATGTTGTGGACCTTCAAATTTTGGCAAAACGAACGCTCTGTTTGCAATAATAATTCATCCAAATGGATTGAGATTTGAGAATGTTTATGTCTATTCCAAATCACTTAATCAACCAGAGTTCAAATTTCTCGAAAAAATCATCAATAATGTTGGAGAAATTGGTTATTTTCCATTCAATGAACATGAAAAAGTTATTCAACCAGAAGAAGCTAAACCGAATTCACTCATGATTTTTGATGATATATCTACTGAAAAACAAGATAATGTTCGAGCATTTTTTTGCATGGGTAGACATCAAGCAGTTGACAGTTTTTATTTATCTCAGACCTATGCTCATATACCCAAACATTTGGTACGTGATAATGCTAATTTTTTTGTACTTTTTTGTCAAGATAAAAGAAATTTAAAACATATATACAATGATCATGTAAATACTGACATGGATTTTTTAAAATTCCGCACCATATGCTCGACGTGTTGGAATACAGATAAATATGGATTTCTTGTGATTGACAAAGATATTAAATCCTAAAGATAAAAACAACAATACAATGTATACCGTGCAAAAATTAAAAAATAAATTATTATTTGGTAATTCACCAATTGAAATAAAAAATAAACATATTTATGTGGCAGATAAAATTTATTCTGCGACTCAAGGACTCTTGGAATTATTATTTAAATCATCACCCAATACATCTATTATTCGTAAAGTGGATCAGAAAATTTTCATAGAAATTATAAAATTAACAAATGCACATCGTAAAAATGTTAAACCGGAAGGTGCATTTTTGACCAACAGAACACAAAAAACTACCAAAATACAAAACAATACAAAAAAATAAGGAAAAAAAAAATAATATGGATTATATTTATTGGGATGATCCAAATGAGCTTGTCAATCGTCTTCAATTACTTGTGGCTTCAGAAAAAGCAGGCAATAACAGTCACTCCAATGATATCCTTTCAATTATTGAAGAATTAAAAGAAGCTGGTATTATAATATAAAGTACTCATTTAACATCCTATATACGCAGTCATTGTGTAGACATTAAAGAGCAATTATGTCTAGTGTTGATATATTTGGACGTCAATTGTCGAAAAAACGAAAATATAGCTAGGTGGACAAACAAGAGGACCTCCTGGTGAAGGTTTTAAATTTACCACAGATGGAAATTATGATATTGCTGGAAAAAAATTATGTCATATTGCTGATGCCGAAGACTTGAATGATGCTGTTTCAAAAAAAGTTGCACTGTCTATGATTATGAATGAAACTGAAAATCTTTTTTCTATTATAATGAAATTATTGGAAGACAGTGAAAAACGAAATGCTCGCATCATTAATCAACTGGCAATCAAATTGGAAAAAAAAAGTCTATAAATGTATAAAACAAAAGAAAAACAAAAAAGCAAAAAAGACAATGACTATATTAGAAGTGTTGTAGCACATGAACTACATAAACCTGCACGCCGATTTTATCAACGTAGACATGTTGACATTAGAGGTCTTGATGAGACATGGCAGTGTGACCTGGTGGACATGAGTGCATATGCTTCTGTGAACGATAATTACAAATTGATACTTACAATAATTGATAATTTTTCTTAATTTGCATTTGCTGTACCAATCAAGACGAAAAAAGCAAAAGATGTCACTGCAGCAGTGAGATTGGTTTTTATCAAAGGTCGATATCAAAAAAAAAATTTACATGTCGACCAAGGAAAAGAATTTTACAATAGTGAACTTAAGAAACTCTTGAAAGAATATAATATAAATATGTATTCAACATATAGCAGTTTGAAAGCAAGTATAATAGAGAGATTCAACAGAACGCTAAAAAATAAATGTGGGAAAGATTCACATATCAAGGCAGTTATAAATGGTTGACTCTACTTCCACAGTTGATTAGAAATTATAATAATACAAAGCACAGAACTATAAAAATGAAACCAAAAAATGTAAATGGAAACAATGAAAAAGATTTATTGCGAGGAATATATCATAATCAAAATCCAATGTTTTATGTTGCATCAAAGTTGAAGAAAAAATTCAAAATTGGTGATAAAGTACGAATAAGTAAATATAAGAAAATTTTTGAAAAAAGCTACACTCCAAATTGGACTACTGAAATTTTTACAATCACAAAGCTATTAAATACAATACCTATAACTTACAAAATTGCTGACTATCAAGAAAATAATCTTGAAGGATGTTTTTATGGAAAGGAATTCAGTTCTGTACGATATCCAGATGTATATCTTGTTGAAAAAATTATAAAACAAAGTAATAATAAAGTACTTGTAACATGGTTACGTTTTGATTCTGAACATGATACATGGGAAAATGAATCAGATTTATGAATTATGTATGTAGATTAAGACAAAAAAATGTTTAAATAAAAAATTTATAATAAATATTTTAAATATAATTTATTTATTACATGCAGTGTCAATAGGTTCCGACCAAATTTCTAATAATACAACATGATTATTTTCTCCAATACATTGCAATGTTAAAACTCTTCTTTTAATACCATCTTCAAATTCGAGGAACCTTTTTTCATTATAAAAATAATATTCAGCATCTTTTTTTGGTATGAAAACAGTATATTTATTATTTATTTCGACTGAAAGTCTTGCACCAGACTTTCTTTCACAGCAACTTTCAATTTTTGTCACAGCATAGTAAACATCTTTTATCAAATCTTTTAATAATTCACAATTTTTTGAAATTCGCTGAGTCTTGGTGTTTGTCAGTTTTATATTATTGTCTAGATAATAAATACATTTGAAGAAGAGTTAACAACTTATGCATTTTTCCTCATTTTATGAGGAAATAAACTCACATTTGTTGTATTTTCCTCCCAAAAAAATAAGATCTAAACATCCATCGATTGCAGCATTTTCAATTTTTGTAAAAAAATCATTATTTTTCATAAGCTTGACGATTCTGCTTGGTAAAAAGACATTGAATTCGTCATTTAATGTAGCAATAACTCCATTGTTATTCATTATGTATTTTGTGTAGAGCAGTTACTTTGTACTTTCCATTGACTTCCAACTCTGATATTTTTTTAAGAACCAATTTGGCTCCCATTTTAGCAATATTATTCAATTGTTGTTCCATTTTATTCGTGCTGTTTTTTTCTACAAACATTTTGAGCAAATAAATACGTATAATATAAAATTTATAAATATATATATAATAATAAATATTTTTAAATTTCTTACCTTTTCTTACAGTCTCGATTTTCGGATGATAAAATTTTACAAAAGTTTCTCGTTTATATAGGAGTAAAAACAATAAAATAGTAAGAGTAGTTATTACAATGACGCGTAGTTAGAGTCAGCAAATTCTCACGTGAATAATAAAACAATAGTGTTTGTTTTATCAGCATGAAAAAATGCTAGGTAATTAAACCTTTGACAGCTCAGTTGGTAGAGCGATGGACTGTAATTTAATTATAAACAAATTCAAAAGTTATCCATCGGTCGCTGGTTCAAACGCGGCTTAAAGGAATAATTTTTTATCCAATAGTATATATATCAGAAATATAAAACAAGAATCCCTCATTTACTGTTCATCACTTGAAGAGTCACCAAAAAAGAAAAATGTTTGAACGCAAAAAAAAATCCATCGACAAGTATTCAGAAAAGACTTTTCTGTAAGATGAAGGAAAGGAAAAAAATTTCAATGAACCAAAATCAAAGTATTGGGAAAAAAAAATCAAATATATTTGTAAATATTGAGTATAAAAAACTTAAGGAGTACTAAGCATCCATATAATAATATAAAAAATTTGTAAAATAATAAGAAATAATAAAATGTTTTTTTGAAAATTAAAAATTATTGTTTTTTTTATTTACTCTGTCATATCCTCATCCTTTTCCTATGAATATATTTAAAAAAAAAAATAGATATTGTGAATTTTACAGGTCGCTGGTTCGAATCCAGCTCAGAATTTTTTTTCTCATTATTATATTATTGTGAATTTTAAATTTCTTACAAGTCGCCGGTTCGGATCCAGCTTGGAATTATTTTTTTCTCATTATTATATTTTATAATATATATCTATTGTATACAGTAAGTACATAGTAAGTAAAAATGAATCGCGATGCATGATTAAGACAATGCATCTAGAATGACCGCGCGTGATTGCTGCCCGTCAGCAGATCATATTTCGTTGTGCATGTAAATAATGTCTTTATTTAAAGATTATTTTCTCATTTTAGAAATAAATTAATATTATTTGAAAAAACTACAACTTTTCATTTGAAGATCATAGAAAAATTATTTTAAAAATGAATATTATTTGAAAAATAATATAATATAATATATATAAAAATAATATATTATATATATGAAGCATTGAAATTATATATATATATATATTTACTTATGCAAATATATATTATTCGTATTTAATCTAATGAATAATATAAAATTTAAATATATTAATGATGTATTGAATAATATTTGAATAAAAAATTTCGTCATACCTCATTTAATTACGGCATGTATATACATGCACATAGCATTGACCTTCCGTCATTCTCTGGCGCCCCGTCAGCAGATCATATTTCGTTGCACATGTAAATACTGATTTTATTTAAAGATGATAGTTTTATTATTTGAGAGATTTAATTGAGAAATGAATATATATATATATATAGCTCGGAGAAAAATTTTTTTTTTTCATGATTAATATTTCTAACATGTTTTTAAAATATTGGGTATATACATAGGAAATTTTTTTAGTAAATACTTTAGTGTATACTTTTCATTTTTTATTTTTTTTTATTATATATCTTTAGCTACATATTTTTTCTTAACTGCAAAGTATATTTTTTTTTTTTCATTCTTATATATCTTTAGCTACATCTTTTTTCTCAGCTACATAAAATTATATGAAAATTCTTCAATACCGACTGATGAAAAGGAAAAAATTATCATTTCTGTTTTACCTACTCAGTCGTACCCCCCTGACGTTCCCGATCTACCTTTTCCCTCGTTTATCATCTATCTCGTTCTCTTATAGATACCCTACTACCACCCCTCCCAAAAAAATTTTTACTTATAATTTTCATATAATTTTTTTTTTCTCTATCTCTAACAGGAACCACGAAATCAATGAATTTTTTTTTTATTTATTATTTTTCACCTCTTTCCGGCAGGGTTAGACTTTTTCAAATATTTTTTTTGAAATCGCGAGGGTCGAATTAGTTTATAATAATTTTTTTTTTTAAAATGTAACCAAATTTAAAAAATGCTCATTTAAAACGGATCTTTTCTCTATCAACTGTCGCTTCATGTATACGTGTGAACATTTACAAGCATATGAATATGTCGTGGAATAAAAAAAGAGAGTAGAGTGACACGATGAACGTGAAAGAGAGAAAAATGCAGAAAGTCCACAATTTTACTAAATTATTTATTTTTTAGTCAAATCTTGTACCTGGCTTATTTGGAATATTATATCTTTTTAACCATACATCCCCGATCTACCTTTCTTTTGACCACTCTGATCTAGGTCTGTATCAGATAATGTAACTTATAAGTGAAGAAGGTAAAGGCTCCACGACTTTAAAAGTGTCATACTCGTCACCAGGTCATTCTCGACTCACCTTGGGCTCGTTTCTCGATCCCTCTAACTCGTACGGACACTTTCAAAGTCATGCAAGAAGCACATACTTTACGTACTAGTTACATCATATACTATGATGCATTTATCATTAAAATATCTGACTGAACAGTCAAATAACACATCAAAAGCACGTAATTATCAGACATTCAGTTTTGGTTTCCCTAGCCCATGTGATTTTTGTTAAAGTGACGCTGGCAGACATTTTGATGAAAAATTGTTTCAAAAAAAACTGAACATCTGATACTATAGTTTTTTTTTATGTTCTATTCAATGAACTTTGCAAATAAAAAAATCTTTACTCAAGAACCACATGCCCTTAGCTAACTTTTAGGTATTTTTTTTCCGGAATAGAAGTAATAAAATATTGGAGTGAGCAGTAAAATAGCACAGAAAAAATATATAATTACTATGAATTCAGTTTTTTTTGTGTACTATTTTTGATAGAAATGGTCTGCTTGCAACACTTTAACTTATCTATATATCTATTAATATGGTTATTGATCTTTAGGCGCGGGTATGGGTATTGAGTGGTATGGAGCGAAAAGCGAAAGTCAAAAAAAGAGCGTCATATCCGTTTTTGCATTCTTTTTCTAATAATACCCAGCTAATTACAAACCAGTAATATACTAGTAGGTACCAACAGAATTATTGTCATTTTACTAGTACCCAAATGCTATTTTTACTTGGAAATTACTAGTATGTCACACCAGTACTGCCTACCAGTAATCTACTGGTAATATAACTAGAAATTTACTAATAACCTAATATCATTGTACATAAAAATTACTGGTAGGCTATACTGGTAGAATCTACCAGTAATCCAACAGTATTATTGCCATTACTTTCTAATATATTTGAATTGCGCCGTCGGTAATTGTTACCATCAAGCGTTCTGTAGGTAATGTCGCTTTTAGTGAATCAAATGCTTGAGAGAATCAATAATAAAATATACAGCTATTATATATTATCTTGTAAAAAAAATCGTAACATTGTATATTTAGTATTATTATTCATATCATATTTAACAAATTATTAGATTATTATACATCAATAATTTATTCATAATATGGTTTATTTTAGTGAATTTATTTAACCTAAAGTTACAGGATAAATGTAATTGGACAAAGTCAATCACTCGTTTAATTATTCCTTAGAAATTTATTTAACCAACTACATCTGTTTCCCAAGCTGTTTGATTTTTAAAAATGCATTTCAAATAAATAACTTTTTTTTTCTAATGAACAATTGGCTAGGGGAAAAGAAAAAGTTACAAAAAAAACAGGTACTTTAAGAATCGTTGTTTTAAAAAATATTCATGCAATTATATCAGTTTTTCTATCTATTTGTTATTTGAAAATGCATTCTGATTATACTTATCAAACAATTGGTTATGAAAAGCATGCAATTGCAGAAATAGATAATAACATTTCAACAAATTATTTATTTAATTGCTTTTTTTTTTTTAGCTTTTCACCTAATTAATTCATCTAAGATTACATAAATAATTTTTTTTAATAGACAAACGGTTACGGGAATTTAATCATTGTTTGACTAATTATTCATCTATAGATTATAATCACAACTGTAAATTTCTAACCATTGAATTTTTTAAAATACATTTTTAAGAAATATAGTTAATAATTATTAAATGAACAAATGATTAATAGAGAAGATGGAGTTGCTGAAAGACAAGTACTCGTAGAATTATTATTTAAAAAATTATTCAATGAATTACATTTGTTTTTCTGTACATTTGCATTTGATAAATACATTTAAGATTGCATGAATTATTTACTTTGATAAACTATATTTTAATGGCTTCGGAAAGGAGTGCAAATTAAAAAAAAGACAATAACTTGTTTAATTAATCTTCAAAAAATTATTCAATCAATTGCATCTTTTTTCTTGCCATTTGTATTCGCAAAATCCATTTAAGTTTACATAAATTACTTTTTTGAAGAACAAATGACTAATAGAAAATATAGAGTTGCTTGTAGAAATATTATTTAAAAAATTTTTCAATCAATTGCATCTTTGGCCATTTGTTTATGATAAATAAACAAAGAAATTATCTAAATTGATTATTTAAATAAACACTTAGCTAAGGAAAAAGGATGAAAGAAAAGACATCTGACTATAGAATTAATTAAAAAAAAATTATTTAAACAACTGAATTTATCTTCCTATAATCATTTATTTATTAGAAATGCATTGAAAATTACATAGAATAATTTTTTAAATAAACAAATGTTTACAGAGAAAGAGGCAGAATGCAATAAAAAATGGACAATTACTTTTACAACTACTGTTTAAGAAATTATTCAATCAATTCCATTCGTCTTCCTAAAGTCATTTGTTGATTTTAAATATATTAAAAATTATCTAAATTATTCATTTGAATAAACAAACAGCTACGAAATATGATGCAAATAGAAAAAAAGACAATTAACTATAGAAATATTCTTTAAAAATTTATTTAAAAAAAATGTATTTCTTTTTCTAGCTGTTTGTTTTTGAGAAATGCAGTCAAAATTACCTAAAGTAATTAATTTAATAAACAAATACTTGAAAAATAATCATTTAAAAATTTATTTGTGCAATTACATCTTTTTTTCTAGCCAATTAATATTTGAAAATAAATCTTCAATAAATAATTAATAATTTTTAAATCAACGATTGGCTATGGATGAATATGTAATTTCAAAAATAGACTATTATTTATGCAATTACTCTATAATAATTATACAATCAATGGAATTTTTCATTTTAGCTATTACCTGATAAATTGATCTAAAATTACATGAATAATTTTTTTTTAATAAACAAATAGTTCCGAAAGAAGATATAATTGTTTAGTTATTGTTGAAAAACTTATTTATTTAAGTACTACTGCCGGTGGACCTTAAATTTAATGAACTTTGAATAAACACTCTCTAAACAATTATTCAAACAACTGCATCTATCTTCCTAGCTATTTGTTATAATTATAAATGCATTTAAATTTTCATGAAGTTATTTTTTATATCAACAAATAGCTACAAAAAAACGTTGCAAATTAAAAAACGACAATTACCAGTACAATTACTCGTGAACGAATTATTTGAACAATTGCATCTTTCTTCTTATCCATTTGTTCTTAATAAATGCATTTGATTGTTGTATGATAGTTATTAATTAATTAATATTATCAATAAATAATAATCAATATTATTATCTTGTTATATATATATATTAAAAAATTTCTAAATTTCGAGACCGGAAGCAGAGTATTAAGAAACAATACTTTACAATACTCTGTTTCTTCATTGCGATCAAAAGTATTTGAATAATATAAATATACGTTTGTTTGCCACGCACTTTATCAATAGCTCTAAAAAAAAAAAAAATTTCTTTGGATAAACTTTTAAAAAAAAGCAAATTGGAAAATTTGAGAGAGTTAGAATATGTTTACGGGTTAATCGACCGTGGCAGCATACCATGAAATTGAAATTTTGTGAAATCTGGCCTCAAGGCCTTAACCATTATAAAAATTTCATTA
Organism: Lysiphlebus fabarum; assembly: GCA_011426435.1. Lineage (NCBI taxonomy): Eukaryota > Metazoa > Arthropoda > Insecta > Hymenoptera > Braconidae > Lysiphlebus > Lysiphlebus fabarum. Next base: position 45,591 of record WSYQ01000247.1, on the reverse strand, counting down.
AGTCCAAATATTTTTAAATTTTAAATTTAAAAAAATTTTTTTTTTTTTTCAATTTTTTAAAAAAGTGCTACCTTGAACAAATCGGGATATCTTACATTTTCAAAACTATTTTTGCGCCAAAGATGTTTACACATAATTAACCCGCGAGTCTAGAATGCCTCACAAATTTTTTTATAAATTTTTCTATAGCAGTAAAAGAACTAGTACGGCAGTAAAATAGCATATAACGAGCACATTATTTTGATGGTGTATATCCTTCCGAATTTTATCTAGCTTTACAGTATTTACTAAATAAATATCATTTTAGAAATGGAATAAATAAGTGAATATTATTTGAAAAAATAATACAATAACATATTATATATTATTGTATATCTATATATATTCATATCGTCGCATTAAAGAATGAAGGGCGTAAAGGCCATTTTTGGGAATTTCCGTTTTAATAAAGGAAAAAAGGCGTAAGTCCAAATTTATTAATTTTTAGATTTTTTATCCAATTTTAAGACTAAAAAAAAAGGAAAAAGGGCGTAACAACCTTTGATAAAGGATGAAGGGCGTATATCCAGGGATTTACGTCTTTTTTCCATTATCAAAATAAATTTTAATAAAAGTTGGAGGGTTCACTTTTAATTTTATCTCAAATTTATTCTCGGATATAGTGTTCTTAAATTATTAATTGTTTATTATTTTGTATTTAAAAGAAAATTTTTTTTTTTTTTTATGATAAGTGATTTTTAAATTTATAATAATTTTATTCCTATCTTTAACTCCATTTCTTTATATTCAATGTTCAATAGTCTGTTTTTTATTTGAATGTAGAATAATTTAAATACACTTTGAAAAAATTGAAAATGAAATTCGAAATACGCTCTTCTTCCATTACTAAAAATTTTTTTGATAATGGAAAAAGGCGTAAATCCCTGGACATACGCCTTTCATCCTTTATCGAAGGTTACGCCCTTATAATTAATAAATTTGGACGTCAGCCCTTCTTCCTTTAAAAATGACTTTTTTGGCACTTACGCCCTTCATCCTTTAATGAGACGATGTATACATAGGTATAAATAATTATAAAATATTTGATACTTTGTATTCTTTATTTTCTGTTATTATTATATATTTAAATATTTATATATAATTTCACATATAAGTATATATTCTTCTTATCGACTGATGGGAAAAAAAAATATATCATTTCTGTTATATTCTGCCGTCCCCGGTCTACGTTTCCTTTAACCACCCACTTGTTCAGCTCTGTATTAGATACACTACTCACACAATATTTTTTTACACTCTGGTTGTAAATGACGCTCTTATGCACTAATGAAGTGCGTTGAGAATAGTATATTTCGATACAAGTGCACAGTCAGAGCGTTGGCAGCGTACTCTCTGATTGGTTACATGTATCGAACACTATATTCCGTCGCTGGGGATGAGTGGTAATAATGTATGAATTTCCAAAAACCCACTAACCCTGCTTCGCTTTGGAAATTCGCGCATTATTACTACACTGAAAAAAAAATTTTCTGTATTGAAAAGTAAAACTTCTATTCAATAGAATTTTTGTTCTTGGAAATTTTTAGTTATGAATCATAAAAAAGATGACTTGATAGAATAAAAAAATTTTTTTGATAAAAACCGTAAATCTTTTTGAATTATTAAATACATATATGATTTGAATCAAAACTGAACGGTCATTGATAAAAAAAAAATTGTTCTTTTATCAAGAGAAAACTTCTTGAATTAATGACTATTAATTTATTGTATTGAGGAAATAATGATTTGAAATTATACATCAATTAATGACCAAAGTACCTTAATTTTAGAAGTCGGCTTCTTGAATAAAATCAACTTACTCTTCGATACAATAACTTTATGTCACAATTCAAATCATAAGAGTATAAAATAAATCTTTTTATCGGAAAAATAAAAAAAATTATTTTAATTTTTACTTTTTTTATTCATTTATTATTTACTATTTTATTTATTTATTTTTATTTTACATTTTAGTCTTTGGTTGCGTATTATTTTTTTTTTCTAATTTTTTTTCTAATGTAGGCACTATTAAAAAACTAATATCACATTGAACAGCATATAATTAGCACTCTCTTTGCATGCATTTCATTCTTTTTTCATTAGTTTTTGAATAAATGCTCCACTAGCATCATGTCAACTTGGTAGAGCTTTTTTGAAAAGTAATTTTCTCTGAACCTATATGGGAGCAGGAAAATTCATTTTCCAGCAGTAAAATAGCTCATAAAAAGCACATAATTTCGGTGCATTCCAACTTTCCGATATCAAAAAAGGCTCTGCCAGCTTCACGAGTATGCTGAACGGATACATATACCTAACGAAAACCTATTACAATATTTAAAAATTCATAACTTGTAAACAAGTAAAGCGTAAGACAAAAATTCTTTTAGTCCAACCTTGAATATGTCGACATAACACTGATCAAATTTCGTGAAATCCCGCCAGTGGTTGCAGAGAAGATGAGTATAATAAATTCTGTAACTTTGATGTTATTTGTAGCAGTTTTTGCACCATTTAAGGTTGCAGGGGGTATAATTTTTTTATTTTCAATTTCCGAAACTACCTAGAGGATTCTATTTCCAACAACTGTTTTTTTTTTACACTTACAAGGATAACGTGAAACAGTACATCGCACTTCTAAATTAATGATCGGTTATTCTTAGGGTGGTAAAAGAATATATTAATTATAATTTTACTATTCTCTTAGTCACTTAATATTGTCAACGATAGAAGTTGTATACTTTATAGTCAAGTAAGTTATTCTTTAAAATTAAAGAATATTTCTTTTTAGGAATAGAAAAAAAGCAGGACCAACCTACAGCAACTACATCAACCGAATCTGCAATTGAAACTAAACCAACAGTACCTAAAAAAAGTGCTGAAATCCAACCGAGTAAGCCACACAAACTTGATTTTCAAGACGAAATGAAGTATAAAGGAAAAAATGTTAAAATTGTTGTTAACTCAATTGTTCACGAGAGTCAACACAAAAAGCCAGGAACTGAGGTAAAAAAATGCCACTTAAAAGAGAAAAAAGAATTTTCTATCTGAGTTTTTTTTTTACTTTCGGGGTCTTCAATTCTTAAAACAAAAATCGATTTTTTTTTTTTTTTTGTAAGAATCGGGTTGCCGATATATTGACTGAACAAGTACTCGGTTCATGAAGAATGAATAAAAAATCGTGTTATTATCGTTTATTTTTTTATTAGTTTTTTTTTCATATATTATTTTATATGTACTCTCAATATCATTGAGAAATAAAAAAAACTAATGGAATCAAATGAAAAGTATGTTATTTGAAAAGAAAATATTAGAAATAATAATTAATTAACATCAAACATGGACTCAGATGAACTGATATATAAGCTAGAGTCTCTAAGAAGCGTCTGAGCAGAGTGCCTGAACGCCTCGGCCATACGTGGTCTCCTTGACAATGCAAGTTTCATGTTAATGGTCTTCAAGAAGCAGTAGAGTTTGTGGAAGTCATTTTGGAAGTCACGGCATACTCCAAAATTTGAAGATATCTTTTTATTTCACGTTTTTTAATTATTAAAAATAGAAAAAAAAAATACAAAAAATTGAGGCTTTTTTTGGTACATAAACCTGTAATTTTGTTTTGATTATTATCTCCAGTATATTTATATTTTTTTTAAATAAATAAATAAAAAAATATTCATTTGAAGGTCGCTCACCCGAGTGGAAATCTGGTCAGGCTTGACGGATTTGAAGTCCGATCTTGATCAAAAATTGATCAAGTAATCTTATTCAGGAAGTCTGAACGAATCTTGATCAAGATCACATCAAGTATCTTGATCAAGTCTTGATCAAGTGAACCTGGTGAAATCTTGATCAAAAATTTATCAAGTATCCTGACGACATCTTGATTAGAAAAACCTGTTCAAAATTTGATCAAAAAATTATCAAGTTAAATTATTTAATATAAATAATTTTTTTAGAGAGAATTTTCCCTGATCAAAATGTCATCAAGTATCCTGACCACATCTTGATCAAGAAACCTGGTCAATTTTTGATCAAAAAATTATCAAAATATATTTTTTTAAATAAATAATTTTTTTCAAACAATTTTCCCTGATCAAAATGAGATCAAGTATCCTGACCACATCTTGATCAAGAAACCTGGTCAATTTTTGATCAAAAAATTATCAAAATATATTTTTTTAAATAAATAATTTTTCTCAAACAATTTTCCTTGATCAATATGAGATCAAGTATCCTGAACACATCTTGATCAATTTTATTTTTGGTCAATATTTGATCAAAATTTCGTCAGGCTTATAAAATATAATATTGATGGCAGCAATAATTTTTATTCGAGGTTATATGCATATCTGTCATCTTGTGTCTGCTTGTTTTTTTTTTCATACAATTATAAATATAATATAGGTATATTATATTAATATATTTAATAAATTATAATAAAAATTATTAGTTGTATATCATTATTATATTAGTTTAACACTTTATACGAATAAATATAAAAAATTATTGCTTTTTTTACGAATCAACATAAATCAATTATTCATTTAAAAAAATTTTTTTTTTTTTTTTTTTTTTTTTTTTTTAATGTCGCTCATCGACTTTTAATATTTTCCATTTAAAATACATGTAACCAGAGTGCTCATTTCGTACTTTTGTTTTTAACTTGATCAATTTTCAAGCTAGCGACTTGAAATTAGGACCGTTTGAAAGCTTAAAAAAGAGCTTTAAAGAAAACATTGAAAAAAAAATTTTATTATCAAATATTGAAAAAAAAAAAAAACAGCGTTATTTATGCAATTTTTTTATAAACAAATAATGATAACTTGTAAAATAATTAATATATTTAAAAACTAATTGAATATTTAGAAAGCTCCATTAAAAAGCTTAAGATATTATATATTATATGTTGAATTTTTTTTTTTTAATAAATACTTAGAAGTCTATAAATTAAAAAATTTTCGTTTTTTTACAAATAAACATTAATAACATTTTTTATTAAAAAACCGCTGATTAGAAATTTTTTTTTCAATGTTTTCTTTAAAGCTTTTTTTTTAAGCTTTCAAATGGTCCTAATTTCAAGTCTCTAGCTTGAAAATTGATCAAGTTATAAACAAAAGTACGAAACGAGCACTCTGGTTACATGTATTTTAAATGGAAAATATTAAAAGTCGATGAGCGACATTAAAAAAAAAAAAAAAAAAAAAAAAAAAAAAAAAAATAGTACATGGTTTGTCTCGATGAGTATTAACATTTTAAGGGGTGGGAGAAGAAAAAAAAAAATATTTTTTTTTTGAAACAGTCTAATATATATGTATAATTTTTTTTTAAATTGTTGATAATATATCTTGATCAAATCTTGATCAGACAGCTCGATCAAATCTTGATCCATTTTTGCGTTACGTTTTGATCAAATCTTGACCAGATAGCTTGATCAAGACTCGATCTATTTTTGCGTTACGTTTTGATCAAATCTTGATCAGGCAACTTGATCAAATCTTGATCAGGCAGCTTAATCAAGCCTTGACCAGGTAGTTTGATGAAGTCTTGATCCATTTTTGCGTTACGTTTTGATCAATTCTTGACCAAGTTGTCTGATCAAAACTTGATCCGAAATTAAGTTGCCTGATCAAGTTCTGATCATATCCTGAACTGAATTTCCACTCGGGCACCTACATGCTCTGCTGTGACCATCCCGAATGGAAATTGAGATTAAGTCTTGATCAAGACTTGATCAGGCAACATTGATTTCAAATCCACTCTTGATCAAGATTTGCTTAGAAGATAGATGATCAAATCTTGATCAAGATCCCAACGCTAAACGTGATCATGATTTGATTAAAACTTGATCAAGATGCTTGATCAAAAAAATTAAAGAAGAAAAATTTTTTTTTTACGTAGGCAGAGCTTACTAGTATTGAATTCACTGCGTTTTTTTTAATAATTAACGTAGCTTGAGTAATTGAAATAGAAAGCTCGTTTTAAAGTCAAATAGAAGGATTTTAAAAATTCTACAACCAAGATTATAGAAAAAAGAAATTAAATTGTTAATGTACTTATTGTTATTAAAAATAGATAAGAAGGAAAATCTTAATGGCAAATGATAAGAAACCTAAAAACAAATCATCACTGCGAACTTTTGACAGGATATAGAGAGTGAAAAAATTTATCTTTTAACAGTTTCAATATTTTTTTCTATTATTAGGAATTTATTAATTAACGAGACTATAAAATGAGCGTATTTTTATAAATCGCATAACTCTTTAAAAATTCGACTGATATTTATCTTTTTGGTTCCAAATTTTTTTTTTTCATCAATACCAAGAGCCACTCGCTCTCAACGAAAATCGTTTTAAGATGGCATTAATGAGTTATCAGCTAATGATTTTAACAATGAGTGTTATCAAATACAATTTAATTGAAAAATAACTATAAAGATTTTATTTGTCAGTTCCCAATGGTATCCTTGGTTCTCGAAATTTTTAAAAAAATGTGCGCATCCGTCGAATTTCTTTTTTAGCAATTTTATTTTGGTTTTATCGATAAAGTTGTTTACAAATTGTTGTTGTTTAAATTTTAGTTGTTTACATTATTTGAGCAAAAAAAAAATTGCCAAATAGAAATTTTGTAAATTAAAGTATTAAATAAGAAAGTTTTTAACAAATCCATTTGTTCAGGAAAAAAAATAATTTCTTAAAAGAACAAAAATTTTTCATAAATCAAATCAATATGAAGAAAAACAATCGGTATATCAAAAAAATATAAAAACATTATATATCAATAAATATATCTTATTCTTCAATATATAGGAACAAAGTATTTAAATATTTAAACTGATTATATAAATCTGCAAGCTTTTTAATTGAAAGAAAAATTAAAAAAAAAAAATATCTTTCTTACCAATAAAAAAATATCAAATATTTTGTTGTTCGATGACAAAGGTCCAAATAAGGCTTCGCCGGAGTTTTGTAAATTTTAAATTCTCAACAGTGAACAAGCTCATTACCAATTTTTTTTATCTGCATTTTTTGTTTCTTATCAGGTGAGAGAGAGAAAGAGAAGAGCTAGGAGAAATATTTGTAATTAGTTTTATTTTCCTAAACGCGCAATTGACGGTGTTTGAACTAGTGAAGTATAGATTCTAAGCAAGAGAGAACGCATTCAACCGCTGAGCCATGAAGGGAAACGATAGAAATAGAAATTTTTTATAGTTTATATTTTTGAACAAGTCTTGAGATATGAGCAGGCCAAATTTTGCATCATTATTATCATTAAGTAATATTTTATAAGTGATTGTACGCAAACAAAAGTTATAATAAAAATAATAAAAAATAAATTTTGTAAAGGAAAAAAAAAGTTTTTTATTATAAAAAAGAATTAATACTTTATTATTATTTTAAAAAAATACATGTGATTCAATATATATTTAATAATCAATTCTTGATCAAGTTTGTATTCAGACGGCCCTATTACAGACAGGATAAAATTTTCTTGATCTTATCTCGATCAATAAAAGTAAAAAAAAAAAAAAAAAAAAGTGTGTGTGTGTGTTACTAGTACGCGCGGGGAAAATAAAACTTCTTTCGTTATTCGACTTTTTTCAGAAATAAGATCGGATTAGATAAAGATAAGATAAGATTTTTAATATTAATAATAACATCAATATTAATATTAATTATATCATTAGTAATAATATCAATTATATAAATGAAATAGTATTGATAATAGAAATATATTAATATTAATAAATATATATTCTACTTGTCACAAAATAATAATAAAAACAATAATATTATTAATAGAATTAATAATATAAATATTATAATTAGAAATAATAATAATTATATGAGTTTTTATATCAATAAAAATTTAAATATAATTGGAACATATAGATATTATATGATATTTCATGTCAATAATAACATCAATATTAACTTTAATAATATAAATAATATCAATGATTGGAAAATATAGATATTATATGAATTTTGATATTGATAATAACGTCAATAGTAATATTAATAATTTTATCAATAATAATATTAATTATATAAATAACAGAATATTAATAATAGAAATAATACAAATAAAAATATTAATTATATCAATAGAAATATAAAAATGATTGAAAAATTAAAATATCATATGAGTTTTAATATTAACAAAAACATCGATAAGATTTATATTATAAATATTAATATTAATAATAATATTAGTAAATATATTAATAAAATTATAGAAATGCTTGGAAAATATAAATAACATATAATTTTTAATATTTATACTAGAAATAATACAAATAGAAATATTGATGATAATATTAGTGATTATATATTAATAGAAATATAAAATTGATTGAAAAATATAAATATTATATGAATTTTAGTATTTATAATACTATCAATAATAATATTAATAATATAAATAGAATTATTAATAAAAATGATACTAGTAATAATATAAATGGAAATATAAATATGATTGAAAAATATAAATAATATTTGAGTTATAATATTAATATAAATAAAAACATCAATATTAATATTAATAATGTCATCAATAATAGTATTAATGATATAAATAGAATAATAATATAACATTGAAAAATAGTGCCTTTATATTTAAATAAATCATTCAAAGATAATTATAAATTTATAAATAATATAACAATGACAGTACACAAGCAAATAGTCTATTATATAGATACAACCTAGAAATCCGCTTGGCCGCGGGAGACTTTTTTTCTACTTTTTTTCACATCACTATCAAACATGACGACGATTCAACATGACATGACGACGGTCTAACATGATGACGCTCGAGCGTTACATGTATTTTTTTCACCTCCTAGCGAACGAAAAGAGGTTTTAAAGAGGTTTGTTTCAAAAAAAACAAAAGACATAAATATTTATTCATCAATTTTTGATCAAGATTGTATTAAGACGGCATTATTAAGGACAAGTTAAGGTTTCTTGATCCAGTCTTGATCAAGACGGCGTTAGTCAAGATTTGGTAGTGTTCTCTTGATCCAATCTTGATCAAGATGGCCTTAATCAAGCATCTTGATGAAAAATCTTGATCAGGTTTCCTGAGTTAAGGCAACATTGATCAAGTCTTGATCGAGATTAGCAGTCAAATGCTTGCCTTAACAAATTTTCACTCAAGATCTTGTGATTTTAATAAAAAGTATTACTTAAATTGTAAATTTATTAAAAAACATTAGTACACCAACACTTCGCTAGTTAAACATATACACCTGAAGAACTTCAGTAGATTTATGTGACTAAACGTCGGCCGTCTGATATACCTGACCCGTCTTCGATCAGTCGGGCTTCTAGACGCCACTTCCGCCTGCAGTGCCACAATTATGACTGCTCTTTGACAACCATTAACATGAAACTTGTATTGTCAAGAAGACCGCGTCTAGCTGCTGTCTCCAGTCGCTCTGCTCAGACGCTTCTTGAGACTGTAGCGAAAAACAGAGGTCCGATTCTTTTTTTGAAGTTTGGTGTAAAAGGATTGTAAATCGATTAATCGGTTTTAAAATGAGTTGGATACTTGCACTCGAGTATTAAAAGAATCGCCAACACCGAAGACCCCTATTCTACTCATCAGATTCAGTTTTAACTAAAATGAATATAGAAACATCGATTAAAAGAAATGTATGCTGAGTTTGATTTAATTTCTTTTTTATCTTTTGTTTCGTTCAGATACCGAAAATTGAGGCAGAACCAAACCAAAGTCTAGCATTATCCAGTATTGTTGAACTATTGACATCAGTCGAACAACCAGTTAAAAATAATATTGCTGAACCAGAATATGATTATTTGTCTAAACAGCCAACTGAAGTGATTGACGAGACATATAAGGTGATCACATTACCATTTATTACCTTAAATTATCAACATTCAATTCATGTGTTGTATAAATTTTGTGTAACCAACAAAAATGTTAGAAAGTAGAGGCATAAATATATTTTTCTCCAAAGACAAAAATTTCTTAGTTTTAAAAGTTATTTCAAAACCACTGAATGTTCAATTAAACATTTTTTTAATTGATAATTTTTTTACTACATAGGTGATCAATTTAAAACCATCTTCTAAAATCGCACTGAAACAACGTCAATCAGCAAAAAAAGAACGAGAAAATCAAACGGAAATTGTTACACGCATGGGTGGGACAATAGTTAAAGATGGATTAACAACAGTCCACGAAACTTCGGTTATCAGTACTTATATCAATGGCAAATACACCCAAGTATTGCAAAGTGCATCGAAAATATTGAAGCCAGGAACACTGGTTTTAACTGAGGGAAAAATTCGAGCATCGAATTCACAGAAAATTTTAAAAACGATTGGACCCCAGCATGGCAAATTAAAGCCTCAATTAGAGCCAACACCAGCAGTTCAACAACAAGGAGAATCATCTTTGCCACTCGAGGGAATTTTTCATTCAGCTACTGGTACGCTATCTCATATTAATAACAATATATCACAAAAGTATTTTTTTTTTCAGTAAGAAAATGGTCTTCTTGATTTTTTAAAATAGGACAATCAAATACTAAGGCATCAATAAAAAGTTTTGGAAATAATTCAGCCCGTCCGCAATCGAAAAATAAGATGTTAGAAGACGGAGAAAATTTTGAGTCATCACAACAGTCAAAAAATTCCAACAAAAATCGTCCAGCAACAACCAAACCAAGTTATAAGTAGGACTTTTTATTTTTGTATTGCCTAAATCTAAGTATGTTTTTTTACTCAAGATTAAAAAATCAAGTATTTGAAAGTCAAACATGTTTCATAATGTTTAAGTTATCTCTCCCTATAAAAAAATATATATCCTGGGTATAGATCTATTCTCGACATAATTATCCCACCCACACGGGATAACATGAGAACGCCTTCAAGTGATTTAGTCGTTTGATGTAAACCATTGAGCAGGATACAAATTAAGCCAAAATTTTCATGTTTTGCGACAAAAAAGTTGTCCCAGTCGCTCGGGATAACGTGCGGATAATTATGTCAAGAACAGCTACCCTGAATACATCCAAATGGCATATCCATAAAATATTGAGAGAAAATACTAGTAGTACTCTTGTAGCAACACTCTTTATTTTTTGAAATTAAACTTCTTATCATTGAGTATTGAAAAAAAATCAGGCATATTCGGATGCAACGTTCGGCTGTAAGAAATGCTTCTCCTCCAGCGCTCGTGCGTTGGCACATATACTCAATGAGAATAAGTGAGACAGAAATAGAACGCTTAGCCGGCGTCTGTATTACATAGAGTATACAGCATTGCATGGCGTTGTGTAAAAGTTGTATATAGGTATATCGCTAATAGTCGGAGTACCTAACTTTAAAGTGTCATTATTTATGTAAAGGTTTAAATGAAACAAAAATTAATGAAATTGATAAAAATAAAATCTAATATATAAAAATCTCGTGTCCTGGTGTTTGTCGCCAAACTCCTCCAAAATAACCTATTCCCTTAAAATTTTTAATAAATATTCAAGTTTGAAAAACAGTAATTTATTGATTTTTATGGTTTGCGCGCGTGGGGGACTCATAGTTCGGCATCACTGTTTGTCTCTCCTTCGTTGTTTTTCTCTGGCGGAAAGGGGAATCACCACACAGATACGAACATACACAAACATACAATAGGATTTTTTTTATAGTGTGAAATAGCAGTGTTTCACGATGTAAATTTTGAGTACTAGCATAGTATTAGTGTATATTAGTATATACACCAATACTACAGTAGTCAATATTTCAATCAGTACAAAAATAGCAGCACAAAAATCTTGGGGACCCGGACATAAAATATAGCGTTTTATTTTTATTTATTTTATTTTATTACTTATAGGGTGCGGTCTCTAGAGCCCCCGCATTGGCAATTAGACTTTTCGTCCGATTTACCTTCCCCTACCTTTGAATTAAGCTCCCATAATGCCCGATACGTCCGCGAACATCGCGATCGCGCACATAGGCAGCTTCATTATTTCTTCTGGTTCACAAAAATGTTTACCAAAGCATCGAAATCTTATCTCAGCCAAGCCTATACAATAGCATAATATATGACTTGCTGTCTCTTCCATTCCCGCATCACATTTGCGACAAGTGTCGTCCTGAACTAACACTATCTTTTTCAGATATGCGTTGAGCCTGCAGTGTCCCGTTACCAGGCCCACTACCAGCCTCAACTGGGTCCTAGTCAAATTTTGTCGTGCTACCTTTACGTCAGGTTCCCCTAGAAAACAGTGAGTCTGCCTCGCTTTGGGCTCCTCTCTCCATACTGTTTTGTGTTCCCTGTTTTGATAGGCGCGAATCTCCGATTTAACATAACAATCCGCGATACCAACAGCCGGACCCGGCCCATAGAGTCTCTTTGCTGAGCCTCCACGAGCCAGTTCATCAGCCGTCTCATTTCCTACTATACCGGAGTGTCCTGGTACCCATAGTAAAGTGACCTTGTTAAGCAATGTCAGTGCTCCCAGCTTCTTCCTACATTCTCTTACCAAGATCGATTTATCTACTGGCGCATCCACCGCCATTAGCGCTGCTTGGCTATCGAAACAGATACATATTCTCTTATTCCTATAGCCTCGCTCCAGATTAGCCTCTGCACACCCTAGCAGTGCAAGCACTTCTGCCTGAAAGACCGTGCAGATTTCCCCCAATACAAAGTTAGTGCCCTTTTTCGAGCCTTGGAGCCAGATTCCTGCCCCTGTACCTTCCTTGGTCTTCAAACCATCTGTGAACCAGACCAGATCAAATCCCGAGCTCGGTCCAGGTTCACTCGTCCAAAAACTAACATTCTACTAATAATGTTTAAGCAGCTTAGTTATTTATTTCATCATTAATTTTATTGAACTTTGTATCGTTGCTCACGTGAATTCAGTTTCAATTACGGACGTCATTTATAATGTTTCACTAAAAACCAAGAGTTTACTGCGATACACATTTAAAGAAAACTTCAAACGAGGGAGTCTATTTCCGATACTACAAGAGATGAGAATATTCCAAAAATATATGCGTAAGATATAATTGTATGCGTAAGAAACATAAAAATCATTGTTGAAACATATTTCTATGACTATATTTAGTCACGATATTGCTACACATTACAATTCAATAATATGGTAAAAATGAAATATCAAGAATAAAAAGTTAAAATATTCTGTATAAGGGCGGCAAGCATTGAGAAGCACACGATACTGACTATACATTACAAAAATATTATGGCTTCACAAGTTTGCATACTCACGTGGTATATTTTTGCGCATGCACCAATTGATCATCAACTGTATCATCCTTGTCTATCACATACTTTTTTCTGATTTATTTTCTACCATATCTGATGCAATTAATGTCAATTTTGTGGGTGGTTTGTTTACTTTGAAGTGAATAAGCAAACTTTGTTTTTGCTTTCAGAAATCATTAGTACTCAATAATTTACCAAATGGCATGCAAACCCACGTTTCTATAATATGGACCGTATAAAATTGATTCAGGATTCGTATGAATTTTTGTCATTCGAGATATCTATAATTAGCAATTTTTTTTATTTTCCTCATTCGTTTTTTTTTACATTATGTCATATTTAAATGCAAAAGTAAAATAACGAAAATTAAAAAAATAAATTTTCAATTTGATGAAAAAGCATGAATTTTTAGATTATTATTATTATTATTATTATTATTATTATTATTATTATTATTATTATTATTATTATTATTATTATTATTATTATTATTATTATTATTATTATTATTATTATTATTATTATTATTATTATTATTATTATTATTATTATTATTATTATTATTATTATTATTATTATTATTATTATTATTATTATTATTATTATTATTATTATTATTATTATTATTATTATTATTATTATTATTATTATTATTATTATTATTATTATATACAGGAAAGTGCTTAACCAATCGAATAACAATGGGAGTTATTCGGTTCGTCTGTAGTGTGTGTATGATTTAATAGTTTAAATGTCATATTTTTAAGTACTAATTTAATGTCATATTTTTAGAAAATCTAAAGAATAATGGAGATAAATTAGGTTTTTGAATGTTCGTGATTATATTTATTATGACTTGAAAACTAGTAGTTTAAAATTATCCACAGAATACCTTACCACTTTGAATATAGACACGCGCTCGTTCGAATCCGGTTTCTATATTCAAAGTGGTAAGGTATTCTGTGGATAATTTTAAACTACTAGTTTTCAAGTCATAATAAATATAATCACGAACATTCAAAAACCTAATTTATCTCCATTATTCTTTAGATTTTCTAAAGGTTTTAAGATATCACTAAAAAAAGTACTTAAAAATATGACATTTAAACTATTGAATCATACACACACTACAGACGAACCAAATAACTCCCATTGTTATTCGATTGGTTAAGCACTTTCCTGTAATAATAATAATAATAATAATAATAATAATAATAATAATAATAATAATAATAATAATAATAATAATAATAATAATAATAATAATAATAATAATAATAATAATAATAATAATAATAATAATAATAATAATAATAATAATAATAATAATAATAATAATAATAATAATAATAATAATAATAATAATAATAATAATAATAATAATAATAATAATAATGATAATAATCTAAAAATTCATGCTTTTTCATCAAATTGAAAATTTATTTTTTTAATTTTCGTTATTTTACTTTTGCATTTAAATATGACATAATGTAAAAAAAAACGAATGAAAAAATAAAAAAAATTGCTAATTATAGATATCTCGAATGACAAAAATTCATACGAATCCTGAATCATCCGATATCCGATGCTCTTTCTATGGCCTCAATCGGGGTCTGGTTAAAAGCCCCCTCTATATCCATGAAGATCCCTACCCCCAGTTCTCGTCTGTTCTTAGCTCCCTCCAACTTACTTACAAGTTTGTGAAGTGCAGCGTCTACAGACTTCCCTGGTTGATATGCAAATTGCATTCCATGCAACGGTCCATTGATTCGTGACCCATCCCTTATATATCTATCTACAAGACGCTCTAGTGTCTTGAGCATATAAGAGGTGAGACTAATCGGTCTATACGCCCTTGGTTGGTCCTTATCAGACCTTTCTGGCTTAGGAATCAATAAAACTTCGGTTTGCGCCACTGCCTCGGAATATACCCCGTGGCAATACACGCTCTGAAGGTTTTACATAGTGGAACAAGTGTATGGTTCAACGCCTTTTGAAGCATAACCGGTAGCACTCCATCAGCTCCCGGGCTTTTATAGGGTTCAAACCCATTCACTGCCCATTTGACTTTTTCCGTATCAACCATCCTGGACCCAGTGTCCCAGTCCCGGCGCCCCATTCCCCTTGGTGCGCCCCAAGTATCTGCAAGGGTGGTTTCTACATACCCAAGGAAATGTTTGTCCAACAGGACCCCTATCTCTTCCCTCCGATTAGAGGCATAGCCTCCTCCCGGAAGTTTGAGTGGTCCACCTGCTGCACCCCCTTCTTTGGCAATAATTTTCTTAAGTCTGGCAGCATCCGGCAAATTAGAGGTTTCCCCACAGAATCGTCTCCAAGAGTCCCTCTTAGCCTTAACTGCCAGCTAAAATTCCTTTTGTAGAGCTCTATATTGCTCTGCAGCTCCCGGCCTACCTTTAAGTACCTTGTTCAGGGCCCTACGTACACTGGTTCTAAGTTTCTGCAGAGCACTACTCCACCATTCACTCATGTCCCTTATTACGCTTAGGGGACAGTTATTTTCATACGACTCGACCATCGCATTCCGCAAAAATATCGCCGCATTTTCAATTTCACTCGGAGTGTTAAACTTTGCTGGAAAGAAACCAAGCCTCCCCTCCAGCTCCGCTTTATACGCCAGCCAATCAGCTTTGCACGGGTTACGAAAGCTTTGCGCGCCCTCCGCCAAGGTCGCTGCAGCCCAATCGAATTGGATGTATCTATGATCAGACAGCGTCGGATCTTTAGATACCTTCCAGATTTTAATCCTACTTGCCACTTCCGCTGTAGCCATCGTTAGGTCTATCACCGAGTTTCTTACACTAGTTAAGAAAGTAGGTTCCCTACCTTTATTGATGATTTCCAGGTCCGTGGTAAATATAAAGTCCAGTAGAGCTCTTCCCCGGTTGTTGATGTCTTCGCTACCCCAAGCAGTATGATGGGCGTTGACATCCCCAGCCAGTATCAGATTCCACTGCCTTTCTTTACAGTCCTCAACTAAGGCTGTCACATTATTAGATGGAGGTGGGTCCGGTGAATCATGTGGCATATAGACAGACGCTACAACCACCGCTCCACCATCCCTTGATCTGGTCTCAATTTTCACTGCGACCAGATCCCTTCCACAGTATTCCCTTAGAAGGGTGGCATTTACATCCCTAGTCAGCACGCATGCCCTAGGCCTAGAAATTGGAGTATCATAAAATAATTGTCCCCTAGTTAGACCTAGTCCCCTGACACTACCCTTGTATGCCCAAGGTTCTTGTATCAGCTCGGTGACTATCTTATGCTTAAGCAGCGCCGTAGCCTGTGAGCTACGGTGCAGATTGATTTGAACGAAGGGAATACTTACTTTTTGCCCAGCACCTGGAAAGATGCTCGGCCCAGCCCATAGAATGGTCTCATCGTCAGCTTATTCAGCTGCTCCACCTCAGCTTCCGGTATGCCGAGAACAAGGCGCCAGCCTTTTGCTTCCTCCTTGTTCATCTCATACCTCGCCCAGCTGCTGGTGTTGAGCCCCGGATTCTGCCAGGCCAATCTCATCAATATAATATTAACATCATTGACCAGTTTATCCGGTACATGCGCCATGACTCTGACTAGTTTCGGGAGGTCTTTTTGGTCTATTACAACCAATTTGCTCCCCCCCTTAGCTAGACTACTCACGCTTCCTCTGAGCCATTTCTCTGATTCAGTATCAGCGCAAGCAATCCTTATACCTCCCCGATGCAGGTAGCATCCTTGGAATCTAGGGACGAAATCCCCGAGGGTAATTTCGTCCATCTTTTCCAGGAGTTCCCCCTGCACCGAGTTGGCTTCTTCCTCCAAGATGTCCGTCCGATCCTCGTGAATTATCACGAGTTTTGGCACATCGGCAGTAGCGACTGCAAATGAGAATTTTTCTTTCTCATTCCCCCTCTTTTTGTGCTCCTGTTGAGCTGATTGTGGGGTACTCCCCGATTGCCTTGCTCGCTTTTGAGCTTTAACAGGTTCCACAGTTCCCTCCTTTGAGGTACCTGCTTTCTCTGCTCTAGCCGTCCTGCAAGCTGCACCACTCATCCTTTTGGGCTTGCCCAGAGGTAGACTCTGTTTAAGCCCCTCAGTAGAGAGGTGTCGTTCCCACCCGTCGTTGGTCCACATTTCTGTGTCCCTATTCCCTGGGTGCTGGCACCTTCTCCCACTTCCATATTTTCTGGTGTCCCCTGAGGGGTCCCAGAGTTCAGTGAGCCCTGCGGCATAATATTTTTGGTTATATTAGTATTATCCATGCTAATTCCCACGAGTATCTAGGGAAATATATTTCCAGCCCAACAGAGCCCCGAATGTTGGAAGGGGTCTAATTACAACTGGAGCTCGACCTGAGCCTCCAGTGGAACCGTTCACGACATTTTCTATGGTCAAGTGCCATTCAGCCCTCAGCACGGTGTCCCACTCTTTAGCTTGACCAGGCTATTGCGAGTTCCCCCGAGCGATGGGTACGCCATCTTCCCTACGCTAGGATTACTTGTTTGTCAGACCTCTCCCCTCCGGCCTGCCCGGTATAGGAAGCCTTTACGAAGGAGCTCCTAACCTAATAGGTGCCGGTATAGCCCTTCGGATCACTGAGATTCACAAGCCCTCCCACCAACGTCAAGGTCATGTAATCCATAGGGAGAGAATTTGTGTTAAACACAAATATTCATTCTACCTTGGTTTTGGGAAACAACCTTAAATAAAAATTCTTATCCATGCAATGTTAAATCGTTCGAAAAGTTTACGTGCTTAAAACTTATTATCTATAAAACTAGATTGGACATAATTACAAAATTAGGATCATTAGATGCAGAGGAATTTCAAGATTTATTTCTCAAAATATTGGGAAATCGGTAAATAGACTATTTGACTGAGATACTCCCTTACGGTTGCTTCCGGATAATTGAATCGTCACTTAATTTTTTTTTTTTGGGTATTTTTTGAATGAAATAAATATCCATACTTCCAATTCTGACGTCGTTTTTTTGAGATAATAAATGTCAAAGTTGACAACTTTTATACGCGAGGATGAGACTACAAGTTAAAATACCTTACATTTCTATTTTTAGAAAGTTCGTTTGCCACTAAAAAATCTTTAAATTGTAGTCTTCGGCAAGAACACGATATAAAAAATTTGAATTTTTTTTTTTTGACCATGACTTTCAGTATATTCAATATTGACTTTTAAAAAATTTCGTCTTATCCGCAACGAATTGGGTTTCTATACGTGTACACACACGTATACACGCAGTAGTATACAGGCCCTCTAAACGTAAATAGAAGTATTTCTCTGTCTTTCGGAGGTAACCTCACTGGAATTAAACTATGTATCCATTTTTGAATTCACTGAGATAAAATGAGGATCCTAAATATGCAAAACTGTTCTTTTCTTAAAAAAATTTTTTTTTCCTGAAAAATTCCTGTCATGACAGCCAATAATGTTCTAAATAAAAAGTGAGCCTCGACTTTTCCATATCTATATATATAAATGTGAAAATCGAAGCTTCGTCACCTATGTTCTCAGGAACTACTGAACCGATTGCTTTGATTTTTTTTTTAAATGAAAGGGATTTTCACGACGATGGTTCCTACGATAAATTGAATTTGCATAAATTATTTAATTAATTAATTATAAATTGACATATTAATAGCCTGTTACACGCCAGAGTCGACAGGCGGCGCTTTGGTAGCAGGGCTGCTACACACTCACACAATCAAAGTTAGATAAAGAGAGAGAACGCCTCATACTATTTTTTGTCCAGATTTGTTTTATTGATATTATAATATTAATAAATATTAGCATAATTATTATTATTAAAAAAAAATCGGTAAAATCAAAATATCAGAAAAACATGAGAGTAATAAAAAATCATTTCAACAAAAAAATTTTCTTCGTAATTTTACTAATAATATCATTATTTTAACGGTGTATGATTATTAAAATTAATCACATAAGCACACATAAGTAAATTTCATTTATTATGGAGAGAATGCGCTATAGCTTTACAAAAATTGTTATTTTTTGTTTATGATTTTTCGTCGAATTCATCTTATTAACGCTCTCTTTTTCTAATATTATAGCTTTAATCAGTTGAAATAAAAATTGATTGTCGGAAAATAAAATAGATTGATTCAAAAAGTTCAGTTATGATGAAACTAAAAATAGCGTTTGGAAAAAGCCACACTAAAAATTATTAAAGTAATTAAAAATAAGTCACAAAATTTAAACTCTTCTTTTAATGTAAATTTTAATAATGCAACTATTATCTTACGAATCGTTTGATTGAGTATTAGTAAGCTATTAAAAAGCAATACTATTATTGAAACGCGTATTCTTTTTATTATCACTGTCACTATTGTTTCTGTTCTCATATTAACTTTAATGACAATAAAAAACAAAAAATTTTTCTTGAACAAAAAATTTGGGTCTTATAATTAGATAACTGTTTTAAAAAATAGTTCAGTTTGCGTTCGATAAATTGGTTAATACGATAAGTAACCAGCATAAGATTTCACTTAAATTTCTCCACTCGATCGATTGTAACATCAAAAATTCGAATCAGGAAATGAATATATTAAATATTAGATTGATTTAAATCAAATTAATGGATATCAGCTTAGTTTGAAATATAGTTACAAAATAAAAAATTTTCAAGCTCTAGCAGTTTAAAAAAATAGCCAAGTTGATATGACAATAAAAATTCCATTATTTAAAAAATTAACGATTAAAATTGTAAAGTCAGAAATATAAAGATTATTTAGACAAGTCAGATTAAATTTTTTTAAAAAAATGATCAAATTGAATAGCAACTCTAAAAAAATAATATAAATCCCGAGCAAAGCCGGGTGTAACAGCTAGTATAATATATATGTTGTTTTTTTAATTTATAGATTCGTTAAATTTTGAAAATTTTAGGAATTTTATTATTGATTTATATCCAAAATCGAAAAATTCTAATGAAAAATGTCTTGGTAATTTGGGTAGATTTTTGTTTTTAAGTTTTAAAAATTTCAAAATTTTAAGAATATCTTTAATATAATAATTTGGACTGTCATGAAAAAAGTGTTCTAGAAAAAAAACTTATTTTCAAAAAAGGTAGGTAAGTGGGTAGATCATATTTAAAAATAAACGGGCTGGAAACACCCTTAAAAAAGGGGTGGTAACTTCTAAAAAAAAATTCAGGATTCTCATTTTATCTCGATGAACTAGAAAAAAAATTGAAAGTATAATTCTGAGAAGTCGAGGGAAAAGATCTTAGCATTTTAGTTATTTCACCCCATATTTAAAATTTATAATAGACATATTTTAACATTTGGTAGCTGAGAAAATAAATGTTCATTGTTTAATTATTTGGAGACTTTCACACGTTTAATTTCTCATACCGCTATTCCCTACTTTCGTTAAATGCAATTATTTCGTGGCTGGCATATATGTATATGTATGGCAAAACAACGTTTTCTGGGTCACTCTAGCGAAAATGACGACAGTCGGTTTGTGCACTGATCTCATACAAAAACGACACAAAACCGACACACGAATATAAGGATTTTCAAGTCATAAAAAAAAATAGTAAAAAGCATTAAAAAAATAAAATATTATGTCTAAAAATTTTTAAATATTAATCTTGTGGATTTAGACACATTAGAATTTTTTTAAAATAATTTTTTTTTCAAAAAAACTCAATTATGTTACAATATTGAAAGTAGGGTTATGTTGTCAGGATCTTTTAGAATTATTTGTACCAAACTGTGAGAATCTTTACAATTCTCACACAATTCCGACACACGTACGACAGTATAGTTTTATATTCAATGTTTTAATATTAAAAAGCATTTTTTTATAATAAAATTGTTTTTTAATATTTAATATTTAATATTGCAATAATTTTAGGCAAATTAAATTTTTTTTTCTAATTAATTTGATCATTAAACAAAAAAAATTATTACGACTGTGAGAATCTTTACAATTCTCACACGATTCCAACACACGTACGACATTATAGTTTTATATTCAATTTTTTAATATTAAAAAGCATTTTTTATAATAAAACTGTTTCTTAATATTCAATATTTAATATTGCAATAATTTTAGGCACATTAATATTTTTTTCTGACAGATCCTGACAACATAACCCTACTTTCAATATTGTAACATAATTGAGTTTTTTTGAAAAAAAAATTATTTTAAAAAAATTCTAATGTGTCTAAATCCACAAGATTAATATTTAAAAATTTTTAGACATAATATTTTATTTTTTTAATGCTTTTTACTATTTTTTTTTATGACTTGAAAATCTTTATATTCGTGTGTCGGTTTTGTGTCGTTTTTGTATGAGATCAGTAAACAAACTGACTGTCGGATTGATGTCGGATTGGTGTCGTCATTTTCGCTAGGGCAGCTAGTATATATATATACTTTCTTGCTGTGTATAAAATCCAAAAAAATACTCGCGCATATATATTGATTCAACCTTAAATTAATTTATAAAATATTCAGATCAATAAATAATAAAATGAATAATACTCAAAAATAACAACAAAAAAAAATTATCTAAACAAAAATTGTTATAAACAATTGCACCCTTAAATAATCGATTTTTTTGAAACTTTTTTTTTCTATAATATAGAGGAGATCGAGCTCCAATTTGTACCTCCAAGCTCGGAATTTGTACCTCAAAAATAACAACAAAAAAAATTATTTAAACAAAAAATGTTATAAACAATTGCATAACACCCTTAAATAATGGACTTTTTTGAAACTTTTTTTTTTATAATATAGAGGAGATCGAGTTTCAATTTGTACTATCCAGCTCGGAATTTGTACTTCAAAAATAACAACAAATATAATTTATTTAAACAAAAAATGTTATAAACAATTGCATAACCTTTCAATGTTTTGAATTTCTTTTTTTTTTTAATATAAGAGTTTTGGTTTGTTTGAATACAATTTTTTACAATGTTTTAAAAATCTGCATAAAATTATCAAAAGTGAACTTTTTTGAAAATCTTGAACATTTAAATAAAGTGCTACCAATGTGCTTTCAGTTTGCCGACTTATATATTGATTGTTTTTCAATTTCACTAAAATCTAAAAAATACCTCAAGGACCTGTGGCTCGTTTACGGAAAAACTAGTGGAGCATAAAAATTGCTGCAGCTCTTATAAAATAGCACACAAAAAATGTAGTATTATTGGATGTTTAGTTATTATTTTCAACAATTTTTTATTGAAATTTTTGCTAGCGGCACTTTGTTTATATGCACATTGGCTAAAATTCTTCGAACAAGGCCTCTAATAATACTTCATTTTTTATGTGCTCGTTCAGTACGCTTGCAACGATAGTTGTTTTATTTATTTTGTTGGGGTTTTTTTTCACATATACAACTGAAAACTTGCTTTAAAAATAAATTCATAGTTTTTTCTTTACTCACGTTTCATGTAGTAGTGTGGCTTGGATAGAGGCAGCTGCACAGACAGAGAGCACATTAAAAGAACCTAATATTTGAATTCTCCATTTTAGAAATTATAGCCCATGGTCGAAAGGCGAAGTGCCACTGGCAAAAATTTCGATAAGAAATTGTTGAAAATAGCAGCTAAGGAAATCGAATAATATTTTTGAGGTACAAATTCCGAGCTTGACGGTACAAATTGAAACTCGATCTCCTCTATATTATAGTATAAAAAAGTTTCAAAAAAATCCGTTATTGTTTATAACATTTTTTGTTTAAATAATTTTTTTTGTTGTTATTTTCGAGGTACAAATTCCGAGCTTGGAGGGACAAATTGAAACTCAATCTCCTCTATATTATAGAAAAAAAATGTTCTGAAAAAGTCCATTCTTTAAGGATGTTATGCAATTGTTTATAACATTTTTTGATTAAATGAATTATATTCGTTGTTATTTTTGAGGTACAAATTCCGATCTTGGTGGTACAAATTGAAATGCGATCTGTTTTATTATATAGAAAAAAAAAACTTTAAAAAAAGTTAATTTTTAAGGGTGTTTTGCAATTGTTTAAAACTTTTTCTGTTTAACCCTTTATAACTTTTTACCCTTTGAGGTACAAATTAAAATAATGGTGGTACAATTAAGTACAATTAAGACGATTCTAAAATATATTACAAAAGTTTTTCTAGGACATACGCGGGCCAACTTCACATAGCTAGTGGATAAAGATTCAACTTGGATATTAAACAAATAATATTAATAATGAAGTGACAGACTAAACTTACAAACACAACCTTCATGTTTTAATTTGTTATTCTGCAAATGAACTTTTTATTATCAACTTTTTACTTATTATCAATGCATGATCATTAAAAGAGTTTACAGTCTTGACTTATGTAATTTAAAACTTGTGATAAAATTTTTTTTTTTCAATTTTTTGTTATAACAAAAAAAATTTTTTAGTTTAATTATGGAAGTACAAGAAAATCAATGTTAATGAATCTTCATATATAAATGGGACACTTGTATAAGTAAAAATGAAAGAATTGTATTTTTAATTTATTTTTTTCCTAAACATATATATATACTAGCTGACCCGGCAAACGTTGTTTTGCCATACATATGCATATATGCCAGCCACGAAATAATTGCATTTAACGAATGTAGGGAGTAGCGGGATAAGAAATTAAACGTGTAAAAGTCTCCAAATAATTAAACGATGAACATTTATTCTCTTAGATACCAAATATTAAAATATATCTATTATAATTTTTGAATAGAGGGTGAAATAACCAAAATGCTAAGATCTTTTCCCTCGACTTCTCAGAATTATACTTTCAATTTTTTTTCTAGTTCATCGAGATAAAATGAGGATCCTGAAATTTTTTTTAGAAGTTACAACCCCTTCCCGAGTGGAAATTGAATCCGGCTTGGCCTGATCTTGATCCGAATCGGACCCCGTTTATCGAAGGTAAAACGGACCCGGTTTACCTGATTGTTTCTGACATTGGAATCGGACCCGGTTTATCTAAGGCGACCCGGATCCGTTTACCCGGACTAATAACGGATCCGAATCGGAACAGGATAACCTGCTTTAAACTTGATCTTGTTTTTTTGTCAAAGTCATGTTCCGAATTTGATCCGATTTGAATAAGGCAACCTGGATCCGTTCACCCAGACTTCTGGTACAAGTGCTTCATAATTTTGTGTCTGATATGTTAACGCGCGATGGTTCAGGGGGTAACGCACTGGCTTTGAAAGTATAGGTTTAGATAGGTTTAGATCAGGCAGGGGTTCGAGGCTCGGTTAGGGTAGCAAAAAAAAAAAAAAAAAATCTACAATTATTCTCTAAGTGTAATATTTGATAAATCCTGAAAAATAAGAGGAAAAAAAAAGAAAAAATAAAATTATAATTTTTTTTTTTTTTATTTTCATTTGGATTCGAATTAGACATAAATATACATATCCGATTTGAATGTAAAATTGGAGCCGATTTAGATGTAATTTCGGATAGATGTTTTGGTATCCGATTTAGCCAAGGTGTCCTTATTGTAACCGGATGAGGTTTGCCGGATCCGATCCGGAGCCTAGCCTGCGTTACATTTTCGGTCCGAATCGGTTGTATTGGATTTGTAATCAGGTAAACCCGATCCGAACCGGATCCGGATCAGACTGAAATTTCCACTCGGGTAGTTTTGTGACCTAAACTGTTTATTTCTATTTGCGTGGAGATACTCCCTTTATACAGTTTAATATATTTTTTTTTGGTCTTTTGGGCTTATCATTTTTCTTTTATTCAACGAAATGTGGGTGAACATAGTCATGAATTTTTTTCTTTTTCTGGGCCTTATTTAAATTGTTATGACCAATTTCTCGGTCATATACTAATTTTTTTATTGAAGAAATAGTGATATTTAATTTTAAATTTTCTGGCTCTGTTTGAATTACTTTGTAAATGAACGACAAAACTTAAGATGTGAATAATTTTGAATTATAATTATTCTCAAATAGTATTTAAAAAAAAAGTTATAATAATTAATCATACAAATTCTTCCAAAACACAATTTAAAAAAATTTGAAGTCGTTTTATTACGATATAAAATATTCCTACAAAACACTATAGGTATGACGTAGCGCTCGACTTAACTTATTTCATTTTATCAACTTTTCAATTTGACAAAATTGAATAATTAATATTTACAAAGAAAAATAAATATTCACATCATTATTATACTGAAATATCTGCAGTAAATGTAAAAAAAATATACATGTATCCAGTCAACATATGATTTAAGCGAATATGTATATTATATAAATATTTATACATATAAAAATACGCATGGAATCACAATAAACTATTATATAGATTCTATTGGAGTTTTTTTGGAGATTTTTGGCGTGAAGTTAATTTTCTTTGGGAGTTGATGGCTTAATTAATATTAATTAATTGAGATTTAGGGGCACAGGCAGCCTGGATTTTGTTAATTTTCAACTTTTTCAAGTTATTTTTTTTTTAATTGATAGATAATTCTTTGAAGAATTATAAAATTATAAAATGCAAAAAAATTTCATTGAGAGTTCTCCAATTAATTATTAAAAAATATTATAATTTTTAATTGTTGCTATGCGCTGATCAATCATTTCGGTCGATTGCGGAGAGGTAGCTAAGAAAAAACGAAACTGTAATACCGGTAGAACAGATATTATTAATCTAACTAACAAGTATTGTTGAGTCTCAACTTCGCCTCTACTTTGTTGTGCAACACGACAATTTTTCTCTATAGTTTTCTCAACAATTTTTGTTGTTTTTTTTTCTCAGTGTATACATGAGGAACTCGAAAACTGAATAAAACAGGCACCAAATTATTTTTTTAAGAAACAAATAACTTGAGGGAGAGATGCTTTCAAAAGAAGTAATTTCATGTTGTTGATTAATAAAACTTTTTAATAAGCAATAATTCTACAAGAAATTACTTTTTTTAAAAAGCATCTCTCCCTCAAGTTATTTGTTATCTAAAAAAATAATTTATTGCCTGTTTTATTAAACAAAATGCTTAGACAAATATACCGGTACAACAAATAGACTTGTTAAAAAAATGTTTGAACAACTGCATCTATGTTTCTCGTCATTCCTTAATTATAATTGCATTATACAAATTACATGAATTTTTTTTCAAAATAACAAATGACTCGAAAGACAGATACAATTAATTAAAAAATCTTTTAATGAGTACTTGTACCAGTAATTTTTTTTTTTTTTAAATTCCATTTTCTTTCATAACTGTTTGTTTATTTAAAAAATTAATTTGAGTAATTTCAAATGCATTCATTAAGAACAAACAGCTAGAAAAAAAAGATGCATTTGTTTAAATAATTTTTCATAGAGTAATTGCATAAATAAAAAAAATTTTCATTTAATTCATTACATGCATTTATAATATACGAATCGCTAACAAAAAAAATGCAATTGACTGATCAATTTTTTAAATAATAATTAAGCAATTAGTAGTCTTTTTCTTACAACTTCATCCTTTTCCTGTAATCATAAGTTCATTAAAAATTCATTTAAAATAATTTTTTAAAGATCGAATGGCTATAGAGAGACGTATAATTGGATAAATAATTTTCTTCAAGTGCAGTTAATTTAAAACAGTCATTAACTGAGTAATTTTTTTTAAATTAATTTATCTTTTTCTTAGTTTTTGATGCATTTATTACAAATATATAGCTAGAAAAAAGGATGTACCCTAATAAATAATTTTCCTAAAATCTTAATTATTTAAATAATGAGTATGTATGGATTGCGCATCGTAAAATAAAAGTGGTACGGATTGCGCAAGTTACCAGAAGACCAAAGCGCCCCTCGATTAAGCGGCGACCATATAGCGATACAGATTTTATATACAGACGAAATAGAGGGAGTTCGTCCACCTGTATTTCTAGTCTTTTTGAATACAGCTAAGGTTCATATGATAGCTGAGGAATAGATAATAGGGATAATTTTTATTACGTACGAGTGGTTGGTAAATAGCTCTTCGTACATACTTTGCGTAGCGTAAAGTTGAAGGACATTGTATATTTTCACTGCTATGTTCGGAGAAAATAGTAGAAGCAACCCAAAACATATCTGGCAATCTAACATAAATTAAAAACTACAAAATGAAGACTATTATAATTATATTATAATTGATAATTAATTACAGAAATCGTCCACCATTAACATTAACGACAACAACTACAACAGAAGTAGCTCCAACAACTCGTCGCCGTTCTGGTTTTCGTCCAAGCACAAATCATCAATTAAACCTTCCTTCAAAAGCATTCCGTCAGAAAACTGAATCCAATACTCCATTGAACCCAATTCCGAAAATGAAGCTACCACGCACTCAGGGTCGATGGTCATACAAAACTACCCCGAAACCACGCATAGCAATCAGGAAACAGTCTGACGATGAAGAAAAAGTAGTACTTGCAACAAACATGTCAACCCCACCAACAAATGAGGTAGTTTCAAGTTTTGCGAATGACGAAAAATTATTGTCTTCACCACCAGCACAAAATAAAATCCAAGAAAGTCTGACGTCTAATGAAGAACTTGACTCTAGCGAAACTGAAGAAGTGTCACGAACAAGCGTACAAAATGATGAGCAGGCAGACCTAATTTTACCAGTTGATACAATTAATGTACAAATCTCTACACCAGCTGACTTCAATGATGTTTATTTCGAAATTGCAACAATTAAGTCACCATATGCATTCCAGGCAAGAATATCAAAATAATTATGTATTTGTTACGTACACCAAGAAAAATATAATAATAATAATAATAATAATAATAATAATAATAAAATTGATATTGATATTGATATTGATATTGATATTTTTTGTTTCTTGTATGTCGTGAGACTTAAATAAAATTTTTGTTATAGGTGGGAACTTCAAAAAATACTCGATACATTACTTTGACGTCAACTATCAAGAAATCTTTAGCAACAGCTGAGGTCTCATCGATAACTACTTCAACTGAACCACTTACTGAAAATATTTTGGCAAACACTGGCGCTGCGTATGAGTCATCTCTTCCTTTGGATTCGTCAGTTGCAACTCTTCCTGCCATAACTTTAGAATCTGGACAAGCAACTCCACCATTAAAGACTTCAACAGAGACATTTACAACAACCCAAACATTACTGAAAACTCATTTGCTTCCAGTTGTTTCTAGTGGAAACACGACGACTTTAACACTTGTGCAGACTTACAATATTGCACGAATGGTCACAGCAACGAAGACTCTTCCCCCATCGGAATTATACCATTTTATTCCATTAAAAACTTTGAATGAATTCAATTCAAAATTAGATGAAGCAGGAAGTGAGCTCCATCTTGAACTTGATTTTGGCGAGGATCGTGATGACGATGATGATATTCCGAAACGTGTTGTCGTACCTAATAATGATGATCTTGATTCAAGTGTTTTCAAAAACTTGCAAACACAAAAATCAGCATCGAAATCATCAACCCAGGATCCTCCGTTAATATCTGAACACGCACAACAAATCGCATTGTTGAAATTTCTGAGTCAACAACCACAACAACAAATAGTAACAACATCACGACCCGTCATTGTTTTGGAAACCCTTTTCGAATCTCATGTAATACCATTGGTTAGCAATGGAAACACTATATTTTCAACTCTTTCCAGACCAATTTCAACCGTTTCAAGAACAAATTATGAATATGGCACTTCAACACTTACACCAATTATTCCTCCTCATATCCCACAATTACAGCAAATGCCACAGGTACCTCTTTTTCCGCCACAACCACAGTTTACAGTTACAACTGCTCCAATAGTGACACAAACATTGACAACTATTTCGGACTCAAGGGTTTTAAAACTAACCTTCGGAGCTAAAACAGCATATACAACGCTTTTCTCAACGAGAGTCGTGCCAACCGATTTAACGACGTATGTGACTTCTACTATTGCTGTGCAACCAACTGTGCCAGCTTTTGCTGGATATTTCCCACCACCTGTTGGATATCCCGGATATCCATATGTTGGATAAATTGTTTTTTTTTTTCTTATAGATTAATGCTAGACGGGAAGTTTTCTATTAGAATTTTATTTTTTTATGCAGGAAAATGCTAAACTTTATTATCGGTTATTTATTTATTACTTTTCATCTGGGTTGATTTATTATAGTCTAAAACGTGGGGCTATGTACGGCCAGATTTAGTGACACCACGACTCATTATGTTAACAAAAAAGACAAAAACTGCACCTACTACACCTTATAATAACTACAATGACTACACAATGACTGCACTTATATATAACAATAACTTTACTACACGATACTACACCATGACTACACTCAGAGTGACATTATGACTACACCAATGACTAGCCTTTCAGTCTAAACACTAAATTTTTATTTATGGGTACATAGTGATAAATTTTGAATAAGAAAAAGGTATGTTTTTTATGAAAACTTTTTATTCACTATTGAATTATCAAGAATAGCTCTCCAGGTATCTGGATGCTAAGCGCTTTATTCATTTATGAATTTCATATGTAAATGTTACTAGGGATGCGTTCTAAACGGAGCATTTTTTGAATCTCCGAGATAGCTACGAATATGGATTGATAATAAAACAACTTCCCAAATTTCTATACAAAGGCACTGACAAAAAAAAAAATCGAATTACTTAATACCATCATTGTTATGACCTTTTGTTATAAGATTGTAAGTTATATTCACACATTATTTTTTGTAGAAGCATATATGTTGAATCTTTCGAAATGCGAGCAACTTCAAAAATTATTCTATTGAATACGAGATTACAATAAAAAATCTGACTTTCAGAAAAAAGTGTATCACTGTTTTAATTATCTATATGTTATGACTTTAATAAGAATTTAATTAGTTTTAATTTGCTATGATTGTATCTTAACATTAGTTACGTGAATTTATTAAGAAAGGAATTGAGACAATTTTTTTTATGTGTAAACATGTCTAGGCGCGGGTCGGGTCCATAGAAAATAAAAAAAAGATGTCATATCCGTTATCTAATCCTAATCTAATATCCTTTAATTTTATTGCGTCAAAAATGTTTACACATAAAATAATTGACCCGCAAGTCTAGAATTGCTCACAAAATTTTTTTTTTTTTTCTTTTGATTTACATATTTGCATTGTTTCCGCAATAATTTTAAGATGCCAATGTGAAAAATAATAAAGAAATATGAAACAAGGAAAATTGAAGATAGAGCGTCGATTAATTTATGTGCAAAAATATTTAGACCAAAAATAAAAAAGTGCATCTCAGCTATGTGGTTGCCTTATTGGATTAAGGACTGAATAAAAATGAATATAACGAAATAAAAATATTGGACATTTTCAAATGCTATTTAATATTTGTTTTTATGACTTGAAAATTCCTATATTCGAGTGTCGTTTGTGTGTCGTTTTTGTATGAGAGTGCACAAACAGACTGTCAGATACTCAGATTGGTGTCGTCATTTTTGCTAAGGTTTATTATTCGTTTTATTTTATTATATAAATAAGAAAAAAAAAGTTCCAGGAGAGCTAACCAAGCTCATAAGATTTATATAACCTATAAACATAATCTATTTTTTCTTATTGATATACAAAAATAATTAAATATCATTAATTCAAAAAAAAAAAAGTTATTATAATCATAATTTATTTTGACCGAATATGTTGTGTCCAAATTTTTTTTGTCGTGTAACCGTTATGGTTACACGACAAAACGAATTGCGACTAAATAAATTCTACCAAAAAAAAATTCCGCCAATAAAAACCCTCATATACGTAACTTGAAAAAATTAGACTGGACCCCGACGGGAATCGAACCCGCGATTTTTGCTTACCGTGCAAATGCCTTTACCTCTTGGCTACAGGAACCCTTTTCAAGTTACACGCCGACGTCCATCTGTTACCGTCAATTAGAAAATTATTATAATGATAATTTATTTTGACCGAATATGTTTTGTCCAAATTTATTTTGTCGTGTAAAATAAAAAAAAAGCTACTATAATTTAGATATATATATATATAAAATAATAATGACAGCTACACAATGACTTTAATAATCAATAACGTTATAAAAAATTTGACATAAATGGTGCATCAATATTATTAAAAAGGTATATGAGTTTAGCTATCCAAAGTATAGCTAACGTAACTAGCTGTAGTTAGTTAGCCCTGGATAGTTGTAGCTAGGGTTACCATATGCGCTGAACACCAAATCAGGACATTTTGTCTAGCCCCCCCCCCCTCCCCATAAATGAAAAAAAATTATAACACAAAATTAAGCATTTATTTGTTATACATAATATATTATTAATATAAATTAAATACATTTTTTTATAAATTATTATTGTATTAATTTTTGAATTGAATTTAATTCAATTCTCGTATTTTTGAGCAGAACTTATCTTTTTCAGAAATTTTTCATTTTCTGCTTTTTTTAAATATTTACAAAAATCAATACATGAATAATTTCTAAAATTATATAATACAGTTATGAGATGTTTTATATTTTTTACAAAAAATTTGTTTCTTTCATTTGACCACTGTGTATTTATCATAAAAAATACTCGTTCACAGTTAGCATTATGTCCTGGTATGACAAAATAATATTCTGCTATTTTGATGATTTCAGAGCAGCTTTTTGCATAATTATTGGAAACAAGAATATCCACAATTTTTTTTTCAGAACTTTGCTTAAAAAATTCATCATCATCTCGTTTAGATTTTCATAATAATTAATAACATTGACTACATATGTAATGACATGTGTATTAACAAGATTTTTTACAACCAAGAAGACTAGATATAATATCATTCAGCCAATTTGCGTGAGGCTAGTAGCTGTCATAGCGAATTTAGCGTACAGCGTGGTT
Source organism: Lysiphlebus fabarum (assembly GCA_011426435.1). Lineage (NCBI taxonomy): Eukaryota > Metazoa > Arthropoda > Insecta > Hymenoptera > Braconidae > Lysiphlebus > Lysiphlebus fabarum. The sequence continues at coordinate 13,405 of WSYQ01000247.1, read as the reverse complement.
CAGCGCATTGTATATTTATTTCTTATTTTTAATGCGCAGCTTACACATGCATACATACATTAATTGGTTTTCGACATTAATGTATGTATGTATGTGTAAGCTGCGCATTAAAAATAAGAAATAAATATACAATGCGCTGAACCACGCTGTACGCTAAATTCGCTATGACAGCTACTAGCCTCACGCGAATTGGCTGACATATTCGAGGCGAGTTACTCCTCCTGTATTTCTAGTCTTCTCGTTTACAACTTTCGATTAACATAGACAAGATATATAAACAAAGAAAGAATCAGTATATGTGAGACTTGTTTAAGTCTGCCATCTAAAGATGTTGAATAAAAGTAATCAAATAACTTGCTTGACTGACGCTATGCTCTGTAGTCTGTACAGTGTGGAGTTGAAAAATAAAAAAAAAAAACAATAAAGAAAAAAAAATTTTGACAAATCAGGACATTTATGTCAAATCAGGACAATTTCATAATCGATCAGGACATTTGTTCTCAAATCAGGACATGTCCTGACAGAATTTCGCATATGGTAACCCTGTCTATCTTGTTGCTGCAGCTAGAAATTTTTTACAGGGTACAACATATATATTCATCGAAGACGAGGATTAGTATTGAAAATCCTACTTTACTGACTAAAATACGTCATAAAAATCCCAAAAAAGTTCAAGCTCAATATGAAGCCAAAAGAAGCCTTTTAAAAAATATTTCAAATGAATCCGTAGGGTCAAGCAGATGCCCCAAATATATACTGACCGTTACCGGCGAGAAAACTGGCCAATGGTATAACGAGGATTTCTCACAAACCTTCTCTCTTACCGCCAAGTGGAAGCCAGCTGATTATATTGGCAACCACCAACCGGGGAAATGTACGGAAGCAATGATCGGTAAATAATTATTCGGTAGCGGCCGACACAGTAAGAAAAGGTGGAGCGGCACGGTCCACCAAGTTGTTGTCGGTAACAACGAAAGAACATCCTCAACTAACGCGGGGGTCTTAATTCGTGGGCTCAATATACTTGGCTGGCAAAAATTTGGTAATGACCTAATTTCTTGCCTGCTGAATAGATTAGAGTTTGGTCAAGTTTAGTAAATAAAAATTAGGCGTATAGTTAGCTGGCAGTATAATGAAAAAATTAAAATGATGACTCTATTTGATAAGAAATTGTCTGATTTAGTTTAGTCAATTAAAATTGGAGTTTAGTAAATTGTATAAATGATTTTAATTAATTATTTTCAATAAATAACAAAATAAATTAATTACCAAATTGCACAGTGAATTTTGCGCAACTAAATCTATTACGTGGATATAACGCTATCTAACAAAAAACAAAAAAAAAGTATTTTGTACAAAAAAAAAGCGTCAAGTATTCGAAATTGTAGTCAATTTGTAATGCAACTTGTTTTGCCATTGCCATTAATTAATTTTTTGATATAAAAAAATATATGATACAATCAAAACCAACGAAGAAATTTTATTTTCGATACATGTAGTTAAATTTAGTTTAAATCTAAATTGTTGAAAAAAAAGAAATAAATAAATAATAAAAAAAAAAATCATACTTGACCCCGCGTAGTTTTTTCATAAATTAAAAATTAAATTTTAACTCAACATTATTCAATCAATCTCATGTATAGCGGGGCGAAGTATAATTTTTTTTTTTATTATTTATTTATTTTTTTTTTTCAACAATTTAGATTTAAACTAAATTTAACTACATGTATCGAAAATAAATGTATTTCTTCGCTGGTTTTGATTGTATCATATATTTTTTTATATCAAAAAATTAATTAATGGCAATGGCAAAACAAGTTACATTACAAATTGACTACAATTTCGAATACTTTACGCTTTTTTTTTGTACAAAATACTTTTTTTTTGTTTTTTGTTAGATATCATATCTTTTTTAAAGTTTTTTTTTATATCAAACACAATTCATACATCATTAAGTTAAATATTCATTTATAATTATTTTACCGGTGTGTCATTTATTATTGATGTATTTATTATTTTTTTAACACAATATTGCACAATAATCATAGGTATATTCATATTTCAGCTCTGCAAGGCAACCAACAGAAATAAGCAAGAGACTAACAGAGAAAAAAAAAAAAAAAATTTATAATATTATATCGTACTACCAACATAGCGGAAGAAATCTGGGTTTTCAGCGAAAAACGCAAAACTGTTAATTTAATTGTTCCATTAAAAAAAAAATATTCTACTAAAAAATCTGTTTTTTTTTTTAAAAAAAAGCTTAACATCGATTTATGGGATTATTACAAGACCCCATATTTTTTAATTGATTCCATCATTTTTTAATTGAATCTTAAACAATTGGGGACGGAAGGGGTCACCAATGTGTCGTGTATAATAAGGCATGGTAGTTACTCTTACACACACATATATATTTCCTTTCTCATACTTGACTCGAGGTACTACCGTGCTTCTTAATGTCTTTGATCATGGTATTTTGGTGTTGTGCATATAACCATGTTATCTGTCATCACAATTCACAAAAATTTTGAAAAAATATACCAACAAAAAATTTTAATAAAATATGGTGATGATAAACAAAATACTGAATTGTGATGACAGATAAGATAACATGGTTATATATACGACGCCAAATAACGTGATCAAACAGACATAACGTTATACCCACGTAATAGATTTAGTTGCGCAAAACTCACTGCGCAATTTAGTAATTAATTTGTTTAATTATTCATTGATAATAATTAATTAAAATTATTTATACAATTTACTAAACTCCAATTTTAATTGACTAAACTAAATTTCCTATCAAATAGAGTCATCATTGTAATTTTTTCATTATACTGCCAGCTAACTATTCGCCTAATTTTTAACAACAATTACCAAATAAACTATTGTTTACTAAACTCTAATTTTTATTTACTAAACTTGACCAAACTCTAATCATTAGACATTACCAAATTTTTGCCAGCCAAGTATATTGAGCTCAAATCGCGGTCTTATCCAAGGTGTAATTCGCGAGTCAGCGGGAGGTCACGGGGTGTGATCCGCGAGAGGGAGGGAATTCATTTTTGAATTCCGCCATCTTTAATTTTGATTTTTGAATACCTATGCTGCCATCTTTACTTTTTAAATGTCACTACTACGATATTTCTCTTACTCTGATAAAAAAAATTTTTACTTTAACCGAGATTCGAACCCGGGTCTCCACCATGGAAGTTCAATGTGCAACCACTCAACATTGGAGCTCAGGCCTACTTTGTCAATATACTTGATCGTTATATTTACGATTAATGATTTTCACAGTTTGAAAAAAAGAAAAAAATTTATTTCAATGGTGTTTTGAACTAAGGATTAGGACATTATCATTCAAGAACTTTTTTAAGTTACACCATTGAAACAAATTTTAAAAAGGATATATAAATTCTTCTATTCGTTATTATTATTTTGAGTTAAAAATGTTAATACCGATAGATGTTATTTTAAATCATTTGATATTAAAGTTCAATTTTTTCAAACTGTTGCGCTAGTAGTTCTTAGAAAAGTGGGGATGATTCAATTTAAGTGAGTGCATTATCAAAATTTTTTAGAAAAGTTTTCAAAAAATGTCAGCATTCATTGATTTTCAAGGATTAGTATGTAACTTAAAAATTCTAAAAAAGGCCGCCAATAACGTTGGCGCCACCGGCGCAGCTATATGCAGGTGCGGGGGCTGTCACTTCACTTTCATTTCAGTTCATTACAAGGTGCTTCGCAGACTACTACTGCATTATAACAGGTATGTCTTACAAATTTTTTTTCTCAACCTATAAATCTTTTTTTCCTCAGTTGAACCGTACACAGTAGAAAAAAACGGGCATAACCTCAATATATATCTTTAAAATCCTTGCTTCCTTACAAAGTAATCAAATATTCACATTTTATATCAATTTTTGAATAATTCTATATTTATTAATCAAAACAAAAAAGGATTGATGCACCAACATAAAATAATTCGAGAAAACTATCGAAAAACCTATCAATTTCTTGAATTTAACCCGAATCAAGCGCAACTTCATTATACAATCATTCCGATACGTAAAGATATTACAAAATTGAATTTATTATTAAAAAATTGGTCAGCTGCTCATCGAAGATTAACACAAACAACAATAGCAATACTAACAGGTTTGTTAATAAAATTAGAAAAGTTGCAAGTCTGAGGTGCTGGTGTTTATTCTGCGGTTCAAGAGAACTCGCTGAACAATTGTAATGAAAATTACGTTGAATGGCAAGACTTGAAAAATGCATTCAAAAATAGAATGAGAACAGGTGTTATAGTTAATTTAAAACATAAAAATTTAAAAAAGTTTATGGCTGACGCTAAAAAAATGTTGATTAATCACATAAAACTTATTCTGCAAGATAAAAATGCCTTGAAAGTCAATACAGCTTTAAACTATGGAATTCAGAAACAACACAAAAAAGTTTCAACGTAGCAGCTGAAACAAAGTATTTTACCTTTTAGTGAAGGTAGTTTTGAAGTTTGACAATCATCAGATCTAAATCCAATATTTAAAGATAATTTTGATCATTTGCTAGAAGATGTTGAAGAAGTACAATTAAAAGGTTCTGGTTAGACGTCACTTGAAATTTTACATCTTGAAGTTCAGGTTAATGATTATATACCATTACGAGGTCGAAATTCATCGTCTGTTGACTTACCATTATGGATACAAAAAACTTATTCAGGTGTAAACGTTTACTGTTTTAAATTTCTATAATGAATAACATAATTTTTTTTATTATCTAATATTGCCATTAATTTTGGAGTTTTTATTTGTCTCAAGAGGTGGTTTTTCACGTACTGGTGTTAGTGGAAAATCTTTATGATAATGATGTAAATTTGCAGGATAATCTAGATCAACTTCAAGAATATATCCACATTTTGAATTATCATCAATTGCATTTAATATTGAAATATGAAAGTTATCAATCCATTCAAATTTATATGTTGGGAGACATTCCCGCATTTCAGCTCCATACATATTATTTAAATCGAAGTACATCAAAAATGACTCTTCTTCTTCTAGATTATAGTCATTTTCCATATATCGATTGTTAGCTTTCCCATATCGATTTGAAACTTGGGATAAACCACTTCTTATACCTTGTTCAATAAACAACATCATTTCAGGATAATAATTCCAGTTCAATCTGAGTATATCACAACATTGCAAAATACTAATGTGCTGGATCTAAGTTATAGGTTTTCAGACAATCAGCTCTAAAGCTTTCAAAAACATCGGCTAAAAGAGCAATATCTGTTCGTAAATATAAATCAGAAGATTCACCGAATGTTTTTATATTAAACTTTTTCCAAACGTTTTGCGCATGCTCGTACGCTTCATTTGAAATATTTTCTTCATCTGATTGTGAATAAAATTGAGTTTTTGTCGGAAGTGTTGTATCATTAAATTTTTTCCATTTATTAAGATAATCATATGGAAAAACTCCTTATTTAGTTATCGATTCAAATTCTTTATTATTTTGACAAAAACTTTTTGTTATATTTTTTTTATTATTATCTAAATTAAAATTATCTAAATTATTTAAATTATGATATTCTGACAAATTATTTTTCAACTCTTTCCTGAGTAAAAATCTTCACATCTCTCCGAGATCTCTGAGAGACTAACACGTATTTTAAAATTTGAACAAAGTCCATAGCTCAAATCTTATATTGATCTTAATACTGAATTAAGAAAACAAGCTCGTAGTGCATTCGAAAAAAGATCTTAGAAAATTATTTATTAATGCAATTTATGATAAAACTTTAGTCTGTGAGAACTCGTGAATCGATAAAATTTAAGATGAATATAATGGGAAAGGTAGAGCAAGATTCTTTATATGAAAACCAAACTTTCATAGCCACTTAATCGTTAATGATCTTGTAATTATTGAAATAGAATCAACAAGTATAGTCTTTGTTTAAACCAATTTATATTGGACTTTCCACATTAGAAATTTCAGAGACATATGTATGATTTTCATTATAACTTTATAAAACCAAAATATGGGGATAAAGTTAAGTATTAATATAGTGATACTGATTCTGCTGTTTATCATATATTTAGTAATAATCCATTTGATTTAATACGTGATAATCCTGTTAAATTATCACATCGAATTATTCTGAATATAATCTGTATGGAATTCCATTAAAAAACAAAAAAGTTATTGGTATTATAAAAGATGAGAACAATAGAAAAATAATAAAAGAATTTTCTGGTTTACGGAGTAAATTATATTCTTATATAATATAAGATGAAAAAAATTCTGATAAGAAACATATACACATGAGAACAAAAGGTGTTAAAAGATCTACTCCCTGACGGAACTACCCAAACGAACTGTTGGGTTCAATTTCGGTTTTTTCACAGTTAGGTTCTATTATGGTTTTTTCACGGTTAGATAACCGTTTTATAACCCAAAAAAAACGGTTGGAAATTGCGCAAACTCAACCCAAAATAACCGTTCTGAAAAGGGTTTAGATTCGGTTGCATTTTTCAGTCTTTTTAAGCTCGGTTGAAGAAACCGAATTCAAACCGTTTAAAGAAAAGCTATTTTCTCTCGAAGTTTATTGTTGGCTTATTTTTGGTTGAATTACGGTCATCGGTTTGATTCGGGTTTGGTTTGCGCAACTTTCAACCGAACGTGAACGTTTTTTTTCGGTTTATTCACGGTTCTATAGTTCTGTTAGGGCTGTTAGACAAATTACTTTTGATGACTATAAAAATTATCTTATCGATCATGTTATTTCAAAAAAGAAACAAAATATTATAAAATCATATAAACATGAAATAACAACAATTACAACTGACAAAATAGCTTGGAGTTGGGAAGATGATAAACGTCAGTTGATAATTGGTGGATCAGATACTTTGCCTTGAAGTTATAAACATGTATAACAGAGATGTTTCAGTCAAATTATGTTTAAATCAGAACTAGTTTGAGTATAAAAATATTAATTTAAATTATGTATATTATGTAGATTATGTATATAATGTAAATTATAAATAAAAAAAAGAAAACACATTTTGTAATTTAAAAATTTGATTTATTGATCCATTGATTATGACTATCATCAATTCCAAGATATTTTACATCTATTCTATTTTCTCGTTTTTCAAAACTTTTTCTATTAAATAAATATCCGGATGACGAACTTTTCGTAGCTTTTCAGTATAAAAACATCCTTGAATAGGGTTTATCTTCCTTCATCAATACATAAAAAACAAATTTTTTCTTTCCAACAATTCAAACACATTTTTCAAAATTCACTATATTCCATATCAATATTAACATAATCATGATGTATATGTTTTAAATTAGTATTATCTTGTGGAAAAATAATTAAAAAATTAATATTATCACATATCAAGTGTTTAGGAATACGTGCATATAATTGACATAAATAAAATGAATCAACTGCTTTATAACTTCTCATATAAAAAAATGATTTCATATGATTCTGCTTCTCAGTTGCTACATCATCGAAAATTGATAGTGAATTTGATTTTGCTTCATTAACTGCCATAACTCGATGATTATTCGAAAGTTTGTACTAATTCATTTTTTTAATTGGTTCCAATAATGTTTCTCAATATTGACATTTTGGTTGATATAATGATTTGCTATAAATATAAATATTTGCAAAACGTAAACCATTTGGATCAACAATTAAACTCATGATTGCGTTTGTTTTACCACAATTACTTTCTCCAATTATTGCACATCGTATTTTATTTGTAATAAATCACCATGTCTTTTTTCTATAAAACCATCACCACTTTTCGATGTTATTGAATCAAAATTTAAAACTGGTAATTTTAGAACTAGTTTCTGATATTTCATCTTGATGATTACTAAGCTCAAATCGTATAATTTGCAGAATTTTATAGTTTTACAATTAGTTTATACTTAATTATGAGTGAGCATACACCTGATAAAAAGAAAAAAAAACGACGTGGAAAAAGAATACTTAATAGTCTTATCAACAAGTTACCATTTGAACTTCATCTCCCTGGTTACTGATATTGTGGGCCAGGAACTAAATTAGAACAACGTTCAGCTAGAGGTGATTTTGGAATCAATCTATTGGATGCAGCTTGTAAAAATCACGACATAGCTTATTCAAGAAATCGAAACGATATAAGAGCAAGTTTAGGTGAGAGACTGCAGCTACATGTGTTACTGGTGCTATAAAAGTAAAATCAAAATTCAGTATGGGTTGTGTTAATAAAAAAAATAAATGTTGTAAAAAAAAAAAATTATCATCTACAATGAAAAATAAAAAAACAAAAAAAAAAATTGGTTAAAAGTTATCAAAACGTTAATTTTATACTAATAAGAAGAAGAATAAGAAAAAAATTCTATCTTCTGTCTTCTATTATTTGTGTTATTTCTTTTCTATTATTTTCACCAGTACAAACAATAGTTAAAACTTCTTTTTCAACTGGTTCATCTAACTCTTTAAATTCTTGTTCATCGCTGTTAAAATGTTCAGCATATTTTTTTGGTAAATATACATAATATTGTCCATCAATTTTAGCAGTTAGTGCTGCACCAAACTTTGATCCAATAAATTTTCTAACTTTTGTCATGTGGTAAGCTGTCTTATTTTTTAAATCATTCAAAGATCTACGTTGTTTGCCTTTAGAAAGTAATTTTCCTTTAACAAAACCCATTTTTCCTGGACAAAAAAAAATTGCAATAATGTTCAATAATGCTCAAATGATTTCAATATAATATAAATAAGTTTTGAAAAATTGTATAAAACTTACTTGATATGTTGGTTGATTCTCAGTTTCAATGCTGAAAGGATCGTTTAGTTTTGAAAACTTTTTTGATGATAGACTTAGAAACATCAGTCTTTATACTAAAACATTCTTCCCCCACTATTATGTTACTCCTACAACTAATATTGCATTAGTTGAATAACGAAAAAAGAGGAAGGGAGAACTTTGTAATTGGTGAATTACATATTATGGAAGGGATGAAACTTTATAGTTAGGAATCCAATATTGTCTAATTCTAAAAAATTTGCACCCTATTGTTTGAACAAAAATTCTTTTGTGGAAGAAAAGCATCCATTCGAGTCGAAACTTGTTCTAATGAGAGATTAATTTCTATTGTACTTTCCTCAACGAAAAAACACCTGACTAAGAGAAAGTTTTTCTCAGAATAAGTGATTGATTGCATTTTCCAAGTTTAAACAAGTTTTAACCTGTTTCATTGTGTTCTATTTTCTCTTAAAATATTCAGAATTCATGGAAATTCACATAAGTTAAAGTTATTCATTATATTAAACTAAGAAATTAAAGAATATAACTATAGTCTTTAGAAAAATCCAGTTGTTGTAATAATATTCCAGTCGTACATATAAATATGTTACCAACGTCTTTTTCTTCCACCATAATATTTTATTCCATCATATAAGTCATCAAACTTATACATTAATACTTTAAAAAAAATGAGTTCAAAAATTCCGCGTGTTTGCCATTAAAAAATTTCTTTTCAATAGATCAAACAATGCTGTGATGTTTTTTCAAATACAGTTGCTTTAATGAGTCACTTAATGGTAATGGAATATCCTCTTCCTCCATTATTGATTCACATAGGTAACGTATAATAAAATGAGCGTATGAATCGATTGATAACATTTCTAGACACTCAATACTGTATTCGATCCAAGGAATGTTATTTACCAGTTCTTTTTATTGACGCTTAGCGTACTTATTTTTTTTTTTAATTTGCAGAGAGAAGACTGAGAGGTCCCACACTAATAGTTTCATAATTCACTAGTTTTTGCGCCATTTTGGGCTTTTTTTTAAAATAGGTACTTAAGAGGTAGCTAAGGAAAAGGATGTAGCCAAACATAGTAAACAAAGTCAAAGGGGAAATCGAGTAGAGATGTATGTGCTAAATTACATATATTATCAAGAGGCACGGTAGTGCCTCACCACAGTGCTGCCGCACAAGGTACAATTGTACCTTTTGAGGTACACTTTTGCCAGCCGAGGTACAAAAATACTGTTTTGTTTTTGGAGGTACACTTTTTCTCCCAACTAGAAGTCGGCCATTTTATGTCGGCAATAATGGAATTTTTCTTTTTCTGGATGCAATTAAGGGTACAAAAATAAAATATATATTCGGTTTCATTAATTAATTGGTTTAGTGGTAATTCAGGTTAATTAATTGCCAATATATTACAATATCTATTTTGTAATATTTATTTATTTTCTTTTTATTTATAAATATAAAAGAAATAAATGTATAAATAAATACATAGATATATAGATATATATTTATATATAGTTATATAAACTAAAATACATAATATATCTACATTCATGATGTTTTTAAACAATTTACATATATAATATTAATAAATATGAATTAAATTTATTAAATAAAATTTAATATTTACAATGTTAAATTATGTATAATTATCTAACTATATATATATAGAGTTTTAAAATATTATAAATTATATTTATATAAATAACAAATTACGATTAGGCATGGGTAGAGTCAAAAACTTACATTAGTTACTTTAGTTATCATAAACCAATGATTTCTGTTATTCCATTAGAGTCAGAAGATCCATTGATTGAAGGAATATAAATGTAAAATAATTAATGTATTAATCTTCTAATAATTGAAATAAATATCGTATAAATGAAATCGTTTATGAAAAATAATTTTATATCTTCCATTTCATTCGTACGCCCATCTTTTTTAATACATACATACATACATACATACATGCATACATACATACATACATACAACGCGTGACGCTCATCATGAGGCACCAGCTCGAGATATTCAGTGTGACATGCAACTACTCCGGAAAAAGTTTCACTTCCCCCGCGCGGACTAGCAACACGCTAATCTTTTTTTTCTTTTCCCTCTTGCTCATTTTTGTTCGCTGCACTACTACTATGATGTAGTTAAATCTAAATTGTTGAAAAAAAAAAAATAAAATAAAAAAAAAAAAATTATACTTGACCTCGCTATCCATGAGATTGAATAATGTTGGCTTAGAATTTAATTTTTAATTTACGAAAAAAATTACACGGGGTCAAGTATAATTTTTTTTTTTTCAACAATTTAAATTTAACTACATGTATCCAAAATAAAATTTCTTTGTTGGTTTTTATTGTATCATATTTTTTTTTTATATCAAAAAATTAATTAATGACTAAACAAGTTACTTTCCAAATTGACTACAATTTCGAATACTTGACGCTTTTTTTCCAACAAAATACTTGTTTTTTGTTTTTTGTTAGATATTTATATTGCTTAAAAATATACAATAATCTTATTATATTTAAGATTTTATTGAATTAATTTTTCTTTTCTTTAGTAATATAAATAATAAATCGATTTGTATTACAACTTTATTTTTTTTCTGTTTTCTTTTAATACTACTGCAACAATAAAAATGATATTAAGGAAAAAAGTTATTAAAATGATATATTAATTTAAAAGTAATGACCGATTTTTCAATGTTACCCTAAACTATTCAGAATTACAAAAAAATTGATTTATTGTATCATCTAATTCGTTATTATGTATTTTCTTATCGTGAATAATCAAAGAACTTTACAAAAAAAAGTGATATCACAACAAAAAAACAAACACAGTTTTTTTACAAAAAGAAGTGTCAAGTATCCGAAATTCAATGTAACTTCTTTGCTTTCAAAAAATTTTTTATATACTGTAACCAATTTTCTGACCGTTACCGGCGAGAAAACTGGCCAATGGTAACAACGAGGATTTCTCACCAACCTCCTCTCTTACCGCCAGGTGGGAGCCAGCTGGTTCTATCGGCAACCAACAACCGGGGAAATAAAACGGGAACAACGATCGACATACGATCATTCGGTAGCGGCCTACTCAGTAAGAAATGGTAGAGGGGCGCGGTCCACCAGGTAATTGTCAGTATCAAACGGGAGCTTGTCCTACGTCATACTTCCGTATTTTGTATAAGACACGGGAACATTTTGTCCTTCACGGGCTAGGCATCATCACCGAGAACATCCTTAACTTTAGGTCAACTCACTCACTTAACCAATAGTTAGACGAGATCGAGAGATTCATGCCCCGCAAGGCCTTATAGAATCATCTCCAGGTCTCCTACACACCTAGTGCACCAGGTAACTGGAGGTAGTGGCCACCATAAAATTGCCTCGCAAGGACTTACCCAAAAAAGCCACTACTCAACCAGCACCTAGTGTATAGGTTACCCTGACATAGGGTATCCTCCCTTAGTGCGAGAGATAGCTTTCACCACGTTTTGCCTACGCAACAAGGCAACGACATGGTGATCGCTTACGAGAGCGTGCACCAGCACCAGGTCCGCCAGCTAGCTTCCATCGAAGCCAGGAGGCAGAAGCCCTGGCCAGCTCGAGAGCCGGCCAACGACTGACGATATTGTCAGACTTCTAGCTAGATATACGGATCCCGCCCTACTCTCCGTTTCTCCCACTCCACACTGTCTGCGCCAGGGGTATAGCACTACATGTATTTTTTTGAGAGCTACAATTTCTAACTAGCAAAGATTTTTTTTCATGCGCAGAGACCGATTTTCGTATTTAATAGGAGTAGGGAGGAGAAGCCAATAATATCTTCACTACCGACCTGATCTACGCTATCGACTACTGCGAACATGATGGTATTATCGATATTTACGTATTTTTTTGTACACAGCGCTATTAGACCATTATTCGGATTATTCGTACTCTAAGCCTAAATTGCATAAATAAATTTTCAAATATATTTATATATACTTTGAAAATAAATTGTTCTAATTAAAAATACATACTTGTATTCCAACGTATAAGTGAGCATAATAATTAGTGTGAAATAAATATTAATTTTGAATTCAGTATAAAAACAATTAGACTAGGAACACTGACATAACCCTACTTTTTAAAAAAAAAAATTTATTGATTATTAGATAGATCAGATAGACGCATAAATTTTTTAATTGTAGTGATAATCAATCAAAAACATTAAGGAATTATTTTATGAAAATTTTTATTGTGCTAATTAATATTAAAAAAATGAGTAGGACATGTGCAATATATGGATGTGAGTGCAAAAGAAGTTGTCTTCCGTTATATACATTTCCTGTTGGTGATAAAGTCCAGTAAGTAAACTTAAATTATGAATTAATTTAAAATCTATGATAATGTTAAATATTGGTTTAATTATATGATGTTGAAATTGTACAAATATTTTTTAGCTAATTGTTCTTTTATTGAAAAAAATATGTCGTAAATTATTTTTTAAAAAAGAAAATTGCTCAAGAAAAATATGCTTTATAAAAAATACAATTACTTGTACAATTATT